>VZUI01084971.1:0-68694 GCA_013401135.1 Cettia cetti | reverse complement strand
CCCCCCTTCCCCCCCCCCCCCACAGGAGAGGAAGCATTTGTCTGTTGGGATTGCCACTGGGAAATACCTTTGCCACACTGTGGGATGAAATACTCCATTTCTGTGAGGTTCCTCACAGTGCACCTCTAGAACATCTCAGGAAAAAGGAGTTAGAAGATTGCTGCTTCGAAAGTATTGACTAGAGACCTTAAAGGTGGCCTGTAAAGTCAGGATTACTTTGAATTGAAGATTTAACAAATTTTGTAATTGTTATGTAGGTGACAGTACATCTCTGAAATACAAGATTGAGGCTGTGGTCAGACTGCAGGTCTGGTAAGGCTGGGTTGGATTTGTAGTGGTGAAGAGCCAGGGAAAGAACTTGACAGTGCCAAATTCAAGTCATTGGAAAGACCCAACCAACAAAGGGTTCTCAGGTCAAGAGACCTGGGTGGCCCCCACTCCAGTGGCAAAAAGAGCAACATAAACAGCAGAAAACTCTGTCTTCTAGGAAGAGTAGAGTGTCTGCTATTGCTGATGAGGTAAGTGGAAATAAAAGCAATTTACAGTCTAGAAATTTGCCATTTGTTTGTATTAATATCTCAGTAAAGAGGCTGAAGAGACCATGAAGTGCTACTTGTCCAAAGCAGAGCTGCCAGTATACATCTGAAGGCTATACTTTCTTTTTACCATTATTTTAATTTGCAGCTAAGAAATAAAACCAGAAAAGGGATGGGGGGAAATCTGATGCATTTAAAATTACTTCCAGGCAGTTAAATTCCTTTGGCTTCAGCTGAATATGTTTTTTTTTTCCCTCAAATGTTTACAAGGGATTTTGTGTTATTGTATATCTTTCCTCTTGATGATGCTTATAATGAAATTTACCTTGAACGATTGTTTTGAAATCTGATCTGAATTTTCTGGTATTGGCAGAGTTTTGTCTCTCTAATGGTTATATACATGGATGTAATTATCTGCTTTTAAAACATTTTTGTGAGGTAGCTTTATGGTTTCTTCTATTTTTCTTTAGTTTAAACACCAAGAAGTGGCCACCCTTGCTGACAACAAGAAATAGGATAAATTTGTTTTATTGAATTTTTAAGATCACTGAGTCACATGGATATATGTTGAAATTGTTCTTTTTGTACCTGGACTTTGGCTTCTGTACAGTTCTTGCAAAATTAGTGCCTTTGGTTTAACAGTAGGTTTATTGTGTGCTGCATATACGTATGTGGATGAATGAGGTTTCTTTTCTATTTCTACCTTTGCCACAGTAAAAAAGAAGGAAATTGCAGGGTTTTAAAGCCTAATGCTCACCTCAGCATGATCTGTAGGGGTTTTTTGCACACAATGCAAATGTAGGTCTGCTGAAGTAACTGTCTTTCAACAATTTGAATATCTCACTAGCAAGTTGTGTCTAAAAATACAAAAACACCATAAATTGCTGGAATTAATTCATTATTAGGATCTATTTCAGACTGGAATAGTGATGAAAGGAACTATTATCTAAATTTTACTCCTTCATGATTTACTGCAGAGAACAATCTCCCTGCAGGGGTATTGCACTGCTTCTGGTTTATGGGCATAAG
Source organism: Cettia cetti (assembly GCA_013401135.1). NCBI lineage: Eukaryota > Metazoa > Chordata > Aves > Passeriformes > Sylviidae > Cettia > Cettia cetti. The sequence continues at coordinate 67,129 of VZUI01084971.1, read as the reverse complement.
ATACACAGCAAATGAAAGTGGCCCATAGGAAGCTCACAGGGGATCTGCTAGAGATAATTAGTGCATCTGTTTTCTCTTCCCAAATTCATCTGTGGTACTAAACTAGCTGATCATTCTGTTTCGCTGGATAATTGTGAGGAAGGTTATTTGATTAATGAAAAGTTCAGTCTTCCTCATTCAGACAGGTAAATTCATGTCACATTGAGAAACGTGATGTGGACAGCAGGAAACAAAATGCTAAGAAATACTGGTTTTTCCTAATGCTTTTCCCTGAACCAAGGCTTATAAAATATGTGAGCTGGAGTTAAGAGTGATGACCCCTGTGAGTCAGAGGGGGTTTTTGTGAAACAGTGAAGCTGCCATACCTGGGAGGCTGATTTTTTTTTTTTTTGAGGTGATGAGCTGTAATAGGTGAATACTGTTTCACTGACTCTTAAAAAGTTTCATTTAATGAGTCAGAATTAATTCCATGCAAATCTGATTTCTCCCTTGCTCTTTTTCTAACTAGAGAGGAGGAGGAAAATTTTATAAAACACTTTTTGCTTTAAGAGTAGAATTTCAGATGAGTTATATAATGTCCATGAAAACTGAGAGTGAAATGTACTATTTTGACCTTCACAGTCATCTGATAAGTGTTTTACAGCCATTTCAATTTTGTCTTCTTAGTATCATTAAATTCTAGAGAACTGAGTCTAGTCAATTAAGATTTATCCACTATTTTAACTAAGTTTAAAATGTGATTTTGAAAAAGCTTTTGATGTTTTAATACTAAATGTATTTTCAGAACAGAGAAAGCTCATAGCTCTATTTCACATCCCAAAGAATATATTCTTTAAGCCTCTCTTTCTTAAGAGTACATTCTCTTGGATGCCTGCCTTAAACTACTCCTCCTTTTGTAAATAATTTCTGGGTTTGAGTTTACCTTGATGACAGCGTTCCTGAAGTGAGTGTCAGTTTCTATAACCACAGAATATCCAGAGCTGGAAGCACCCACGAGAATCGCTGAAGTTCCTGGTGCTGCTGGGGCAGCCTGGCAGTCCCAGCCTGTGCCCGAGAGCGCTGGACTCTGCTGGGCTGGTGCCGTCACTGCTGCTCTGGGGAGCACGTTCAGTGCCCAGGCACCCTCAGGGAAGAACCTTTCCCTAATGCCCAGCCTAAACCTCCATGACACAACTTCAGGGCTTTTCCTCAGGCCCTGTCGTGGTCAGCACCGAGCAGAGGTCAGTGCCTGCCCCTCCTTTTCCCCTCAGGTGAAGCTGTACCTGCAGTGAGGGCTGCCCTCAGCCTCCTCCAGGCCCTACGGGCCGAGTGCCCTCAGCCACTCCTTGTGTGGCCTCTGCAGACCTCTCACCATCTTTGTAGGCTCCTCTGGACAACTCTCATAGAGCTTCCTGTCTTTCTTACACTCTGGTACCCACAACTGCTCACAGGACTCAAGGTGAGGCTGCACAAGTCAGAACAGACAGCTGTCATTGGGGAATATTTTGGATTGAGAAGGAAGGAAGCATTCTTAACCTTAGTAACCTGAAAAGATTTCTTTTATAATGATAAGTAGTTTGCACTTAATTGTCAGCATCAAAACAATGAAATACAGAATTCCTGTCCAGTGCATCAGCTGCATGGAGCAGATTGCCTTCTGTAGAAGATGTTCTTGCATTCTTTTTCCCTCTGAGGTTCAGCAGAGCAAGACAGCCTTTATGACACTTACTGGATAGTTTTAATTAGGCCATTTGAGGCACTTTGGATCAAAGTAAGAGAAGAACCTGTAACTGCAGGTCAAATTTCTCAGTCCCAATGGCCACTGGAACACTTTCTGTAGGCAATTGTGAGAATTAGAGCATATTATAATTTTTAAAGTTTTGTTGTTTTTTTTTCCTTACAAGAAAGGTTTAAATTTTTTTGCTGAGTGCAGGGTAAGAAAGAATGCTGTTTCAGAAATAGAACTCTTGTTGAAGGTAGTGATGTGTCTCATGGGCTGATTTCAGTCTTCCTGCAGGGAAGGAAGACTTGGTATGTAAGATACATTGTGGTTAAAAACTAGATATAAGCCCCACTGTGTTATGTTTCTTTGTTTAAAAGTAAGGTGAGAGTGCCTCTGACCCATCTACTAGAATAATGTGTGAAGTGTGTTTAGCTGTTTATCATGTGCCACGTGCTTTCTGCTCTTCAGGCGGTGAGCAGCGTGCTGATAAATCTCAGAGGAGTAACAGTAGCAGTCCCAGAAACAGAAAAGGCAAAATTAGGAAACTCTACAGGAAGCTGATTTCATTCTATTCTGTAGTATGTTAACTGTAGCAGAATAATGATCTCTGGAAATAAATTGTGTCCCAGTGGGCAGCTCCAGCCTACATCTCCAGACCTGTGCGTACCACAGTGATAAGCTTGCACCATATGTGCAGGGGCATACCAGCATATGTGTAATGTGAAATGTTTAATGTTTGTTGATAGTAATTCCTCTCTATTTAAAATTGGTGAAAATTAGTCTTATCATATTTTATTGCAGACTACAGAAAATAAAGGATTGAGCAACAAAAATTACTTTTGGCTCAGTTCCAAGATAGTCTGGAGATGATGCAAACAATCACTCTGCATGATATAGAGCACTGTGGACTGTATCCACCACAGATGTTGACAGAGCAAACTGGTTAAGTCTTGCTTTATTTTGGCTTATAGAATTTAGCGTGGAGGAAAAAAACCTAAACTTGTGCTACCCAAGATCGTTTTGAGGATCCAGGCTCATGAAGAACAGCTGTGCATTGCTGTACATAGATGTCAGAACATAACATCCTTGCATGACAGTGGAGAGGAAAAAACCCCAAACAAAAACACACAACAGACATTGCTGTCACTCTGCTATCTCTGTCCTACCTGTGTGTATACATAGTTTGGTTTAATTATAAAACTTCCAGGCTTGCCAGTGCAAGTTCTGGCTGCAGTTATGTGAAAGCATTCTATTTGATGGCAAAAATATATTTTCCCAAAGAAAGTTTTATTTTAAATGAAGTCAGTCTTAACAGATGTTGACAGACTGAAATCACCAAAATGAATGCACGTCCACTTATTTTCTATGGAGTGTCATCTGTTAGAGCAGTGTAAATCAGGAGGTCTCTCAGAGAAAACATTCTTGAATTATGCAAGAACCATTTTCATGAAAATCTGTAGGGGGCAAATTATGCTTTTCTCTAATAAATAAAGATCCCTGAATTTTATATGTACATCAATCCTATTCATTTGAGAACTTAATCTTGTGTTTTACAAGGCTTTTGCTGTTGACTTCCCCACAGTCAGTATCAGCCCTATTCATGTCCCTCTTGCACTTAGTCACACGTACAATTGCCACTCATGTCTCAAAGGTCCTGCCTTGTGTCTGAGGGCAATCCACCTTGAATGCCATCTTTTAGAAAATTAATTTTTCATTATGTTTCTTTTTATTTGTTTTCCCTCTGTGTGTTGCGTTTCTTCTCTCCCATGAGCAGAGAGATGAGTTTTGGTTTTGGCACAGGAATGTTTTTAGTGGCTGCTGTGGGAAGATCAGATGTAATCTTTTAGCTTAAGCTGATCTGCAGCAGGAGAGAAATTTGGATCTGTAATTGTCCTTCTGCCTTTTCCTTCCTTTCTAATTCTCAAATCCTGAATACATCGTGAGCTTCTCCAAGAAATCTGAAGAGTAAAATGTAAAGACAACTTGGTACTCTTGTCCAGATTTTCATTCTGCTTGAGCACCCTGGTTGGAGCTGGAGCCTGGGCTCATTTGGGAGTATTTCACATACCCAGTGTGCACATGCAAGTAAAGGCTCTGGCTTTGAGAGCAGTGTCTCCAGGAAGCATCCAGCCTCCTGAACATGTGCTTGGCAAAGCTCTGCACATTGCAAACCCTGAAACTGCTGCCTGTGAGCTTCTCCTGTCATTAAACCCTGGAGTGACGTGTGCTGTCCACCCATCTGCCCAGAGATTACTCCTGTCATTAAATCCTCGACTGGTGTGTAGCATCCACCCAGGGAGTGCTTGTTCACCCAGTAGTGTCACAAAATTACTGTGGTGAATCATAGCTGAGTGTCCTGAGGTAAACTCCAGCCATGCAGTGTGCTCTGTGCTCCCTTCAAACTGAAAAAACCCACAACCCAAAATCAGCAAACATGGGGTAACTGTTGAAAACTCGCTTCTTCAGAGGATAAAATCTTATCTCAGATTCACAGACCCTCTCTTAGTTAAGGATGTCTGCATTATGCCTAAAAGCAAACTGGATGAGTTCTATGGTGTTATGATTAAACATCCTTTCTATCAACAAACCTCTGATGGGACCTAACTCAGCTCTTTTCCTGGACAAAAGGAAAAAAACCCAACTATTTAATTAGATCTGCTGTACTCTCAGCCAAAGTTGTTTTTTTTTTCCCTGAGATCTTTTTTTTCTAGGTAACACTTCCAGTGAATTCTGTTGGTAGAAGTTGCCCCACTTTTCATACTCTATACATGTGACCTAAGTTCTGCTGGATCTGGTAGCATTGGACAGTGTGGAATACTGGCCTGACATAGGGGATGCTGTAGAATCTTTTGCTCAAATGTATTCTCTGGTTGCTTTTAGTCAGCATATGGCCTGTTCCTGCTTGAGGAGAAGAGAATAAGAACTGAGAAATGCAAGAGCAGCAATAAGGACTCAGGATTTTCCCTCTTACTGTCCAGTTTCTGAACTTCACCAGAGAACTTGATAAATGAGTCATTTTGAGCCTGAAGTAAACCCCACAGTAATGACTGGCCTTAGAAAGCATCCTGCTCTTCTGTGTTTTCAGATGCACATCAGGGCTTTTTAAAGAAACAGGTTTGTCTCCTTTGATATAAAGAATTTCCTGTTTGCTGTTTTTGTCCATAAAACCTTCCTTTCCTCCCCAGGGGCGAGTAATAGCCCTGTGCTGAGTCAAAGGGTAAACATGGACTTGTAATCAGGGAGATGTTAGCAGGTAAGTACTGGTCTATTAACTGCCTGTTAGTACTAAATCATTCGTTTGCAATTTTTAAATTTTCTTTTTTTAAATGTCTGGGAGGAGCAGGAAGTGATGATTTTTGTTTTCTGTTCTATATTGCGGAAAGAACTGAGCAGGAACATAAAGGCTGATTTAGAGACTGGTTACCACTGAAGAGTGGTTTTACAGTATCTCTTACCTGAATAATACTCTTTTCTGTGGTTTTGAATTTTGTGGGGTAAGGAAGGAAATGTTCCTTTACGAGCTGGTCTTGAAATGTGTAGCACTCTGCCATGGTTTTGCACCTTAAGGTAACAGTTGCAAAACTGGCTCTATGTACACCTAATTTTGTACTTCTTAGGTCACCTTCCTTCTCTAACTGATGGGAAGAAGAGCAAACCTGTTATTGCAGTAGATGAATTTCTGATTGGAATGGTTGGTAATTAACTTGTTTGTTTCTCTGTGGGCAAATTTTCCATTGTATTTAAAACATTGGGGGTTTTCTATCATCTTGTATTTATAGTTCCTGTAAAAACCATTACTGTTCATGTGACATGGGACTGAGATATTTCATTGCTGTTGAGTACACATACATTAGTAATTGTCAGTCGCTCGTGTTGTCACAAACCTGCAAAGGACAGGTTTCTGTGCTGATCCTCAGCTGTTCCTTGGAAGGCTCTTCCAGAAATCCCCTTCTCTCCCATGCTCCACTGACCTACATGCATCACACAGAGTGTGCTTGGGCTCTCCTGCTGTGCCATGGTGCTGCAGTGCTTCCCAACAGTCTCGTTCTCCTCCTCGTGGGCACGTGGATGTGCATGAGATACGTGGCAGGTGCCTCAGGAAGGGACAAAACATTTCCATGTCTTCTGCCTTTCTGTCCTTCGCACTTCTTAATGTTTTTAAGTCTTTGCTGAAGAATCTGGTGATGAGACATCCCTGCAGGTCGTGTTTCCAGGGAGCTGTTCTTTCATTTTCAGTTGTATTCATCAGGAAGGGTGAGCCTGGGAAGCCTTGACACAGGAATATGGTGTGCCATTGTGCCATTACTCCAGTGCGACGTGTTCTGTGGTTTTTCGTTTGGTACTTCCTTAGCCAGTACTTTTTCCTCCTGCAGAGTTAAAAAAACACTCTATTTTGCTGCTAGTGGGGGAGTGTAATCATTTATACTCAAGTGTTTGCAGCAGCAGTCTGGCCTTTATCACTCAATGGAGAGTGGTAGGGTTAGGTCTAGGAGTCCTCTAAAGGTTTTGTGACTGTATAAAGAGTGCAGGCTTCTAATTTAGACACCTGTATTAGATGGCTCCTGTATTGGATGGCACTAATGGTCTCTGAAGAAATTGGATTGTGCATGTAAATCTCAGGGCTAGCCCTGTATCCATCCATGGCAGAAACCTGAATGAAGTCCATATAGCCTCATTCCTAGACCTGCCCATGCTCTGAAGCAGAGGATTCCTAGGGATTGGGATTGCTCCCTGTAGCCCCTTTTTTCCAAAGGCAGGCTTTCAGTACTCTTCTGTGTCATGCCTTCATTTAATAGCAGTGTGTTCTCTCACGTCCTTCAATGAATCAGTGTTGAAAACTTCTATTCCATCCATCTAGGATGAGAAATCAGATAATCTTTTTGCAACAATGTTCACATAATGGGCCAGCTTTCCTCTCAATGTGTTTGGTAACCCCATTAATGTAGTAGGAGCTACCTGTGCATACAGGGAGTAAAGGTCTCCAAAATCCCTATAACAACCACTATTTCAGTGTGAACAATGCACAATTTCTGCTTCAAGTCTGAGGCAGTTTTTGGACCATTAGGTTAGTCTTACAGCCATGCTTAGAATGGCCTTTTTGCAAATTCAAATAATGATGTAGAAATTTTAGCATGGTTGTGTTTGCTTGGTTAAGAATTTAAAAAAAAACTAAGGTAGTAATAAACTGTTCAGATTAAACTGTTCCATTTGGTAGAAATGTGTAAACCGAGCATATTAACTTTAACTAAATCAACTAAATATTGATCACAATTTCTAGCTTTTAAGACTGTATGCTAATGGAGACCTTTGAAGATTTCTTAGTAGAGAAAACTTGTCTGTTCCAAGTTGTATCACGGAGAAGGCAACATGTTCCTTTAGGCACTTTGGTGCTGGTGCAATAGGAATAGCAAACTTTGTCCTGGCAGAAATAACCATAAGCAGTATTTTAACAGTTCATAGTGTTTTTCTTTCATGGGGCAGTAAAATAACTTCTCTTATGATCCAATAGATGAAAATATTCTTTAGCAATGTTCTTCCTATGCACATTTTGGTGAGAATTTGGTAGCTAATGTCATTAGGCAATATTGAGAATATTGCATGAGTTGTCTGCATGTCCAGGCTTTGTTTTAATCTCTTGGTCTCAGATGTGTCGAGAATTTGAGTGCCAGGGGCAGCTAATGTGTTAAAAGCTAATGTGTTATAATTTCAGTCACTGGGGTTCATTTTAATAACATGCTCCTTTGGATTTCCCCACTGAGGATAATAGAAGCCTACCACTGTTGTCCTATTAACTACATAGCTTGTAGTATCTCTTCATTTAAAGGTCTTTTCTTTCTTTACATCTTTCTGAGTCTCTTCAGCTTCTGCTCATAGATAGTATTTTCAGGCTGAGCACAATAATCCAGAAGAAAATTTACCTTTCAGTAGTAAAATATTTGACATTGCTACTGCCTTTGAAAGACAGTGTTTTCTTTGCTCTTTCCAAGGCTCTTGCAAACTGAGCAGAATTTATCTCCCACTTTTAATTCTTAGGACTTTGTAAAAGCTTTTAGTTATTAAAATCTGTAGTTTGTTTCTTGTCAAGCCAATTGTCACAAGTCTGCTAATTGGTTCAATGATTTTTGGAAAAGTATTGGCTGTGCTTTTGCATAGATATGAAAAATACATTAGGAGCTCACAATTCAGCAGGAGTCAGGAATGCACAGGGATGTTCTTTCACTACTGTTGGTTTATCTGGTAAATGAGCAAATTCCCTGTTTCACAGTAATATGGTAATGCAAGGGTAATGGTCTATTAAAGAAAGCTGGGATGATCCTCATTACTGGATTATTGTCCATATCCAGAATTGACTGTTCCAAGTGCTCTGTCATAGCACATAGGCCATTATCTTCTTCTACAAGTTCTAAATTTTGTACTTAAAGACCTCTCTGTTCATGGAGATCCAGTGGTTTAGGAAGTTTACTCCACTCCTGAAGTATCAGCCAAAAGTGTGGTCACTCTGACAAGGCAAAACTTTACCATATTATTTATAAATAAGGAATGCTAACTGTGTTCCTTATGCATGTAGTGTTAAAAGTGACCTTTTAGCCATTCAACTTGATTTAGAAACGAGAAATAAAAAAATTTAAATTGGAATGTCATGTCACCTTTGTCTGTGACAAACAATTTCCAGATCTACTTTTCTCTACAGTAAAACTGCAAAGGAATTGCAGATTTGCTGCAAGTTTCAGTGGAAAAGTGTCATGCCATGGTGGTTCTGTTCTGTACCAGGTTTCACTGCATAATTAACTCCAAAACATCTGTAGAACAAATCTTCTTGCATGCTGCATAAAAAACATGTTGCTAATTGTGTGGGTGGCATTTGACAGTTTGCTTGTGAGTGTCAGGAACCATATTGTATTATTTTTAAAGTCTCTGAAGGCTGATAACAATCTGTCTTTAACTGTAAAATAGTAATCTGATGTAATGACGGGAGAAATAAACTTCCCAGCTGACCTGACAGAAAAATGTGTTCTTGTTGAGTAGATATTTACAGATACAACAAGTCATAAAAGCAATTGGCTATCAAGATATGCTGTTGATTTCAGTGATGCAAATAATAATAAGATCTTTAAATATCAAATTAATTAGGAAATAACCTCTTCTCGGTCCCAGTCTCACAGGTCAGAAGGAAGAAGAGGTAAACTGTCTGATTTCTTGCCCTGCCCTACTCTTTAGGGCATGTGCTTTAAACAGTGCAGAATTGAGCAGCAAATATTCTGGTGATTTGATTTCTATAAACATAAGGAGGAGAAGCAGCAAATCACAGTAACCCTAATTTTGTGTACTACTAGCTACAGCTACTCAAAACCAGTTAAAAAATAATTATACCCCTCCTTTCTAGTTCAAGTTAAATATTTGGAGATATTCATAACAGGACTATGTCCTTCTTGCCTTTTCAATTGGCCTGCTTGTGTCTGTGGCTTTATTTATTTAAGGCTTTAATTAATATCTACAGTTAAAAAAGATTTTCCCTAAGCTTTCAAGGAAATATTTTTCCATTGATATTGTATGTTAAAATAGAATAATACTTCTTATTAAGAGGTATTTAATTAGAAACTCCTCCAGATGCTACAGACCTACCATCCAATTATCACTAAGGGCTATTTCTCATGTAGCAACTATAAAAGGTGACTAGAGGAGTTTCTCTTCTTGAGGATAGTTGACTATGTCTTCACCTAATTAGACAAAGCAAGAGTTTCTGAAAAACTTTCTGTTGGACTCTAAGCATAAATATCTCTTTATCTTATTATGCAAGATGCAAATGTTGTCTGTCCATTTGCATCTAGTCTCTAATGATCTTGCAGAAGGGTATTAGCAGAAAAAAGAGCACTCTATGTTGTGCTTACCATTTATATTCAGTACCAGTCACAATGGAAAGAGATCCAATTTGCATTTCTGTTGGATATAGTTTAAATTGTGATATATAACTTGTCTGTAATGGCTTTGCCTCAGTTTCCATGTTTTCTGAAGGGGGAGATTAAAGTGGATGTCATTATATTAAAGACAAAAAACACAGAATAGAAACAAAGTTGTTTTATAAAGGTGAAATACCTAACAGACCAATGAAGCCTGATTATATACCTTATTCTACATTTTTTTAGTCATATATATATATGTATTTACATCTTCTTTGGGAGCTTCAGCACATCTGTGGTCCTCTAAAGAACTTCCTGCATTCAGTGAAGTGTAGAAATGTGGATAGGCTAAAGAAAAATATATGATGGATGAAGAAAACATCAAAGTATGTCAAGGAGATATACAGCAAATGCTGTGCAGGAAACATCATTCCCCAAGCTGAGGATTCAGCAGATTTTCATTTAAGTTCATTTTATCCACTAAAGGTTATCAATTCTCTGGTTTTATAATTTTTTTTTATGAAATAGCTCTTTCTCATGAAAATTGGGAAGCATGCAGTTGGACAGGATTTATGTCATCAGACATGAGGGTGGTCAGGTCCTGGCACATGTCACCCAGGGGTGCTGTGGCTGCCTGTCCCCAGAAGTGTCCAAGGCCAGGCTGGATGGGGTTGGATGGGATTGGAGCAACTTGGCAGAGGGTTGGAACTGGATGACCTTTAGAAGTCCGTTCCAACCCAAACTATTCTGTGGTACCAGATCATTTTCCCCATGACAGGAACCTCTCTACTTCTACAGCCGTGTTATGCTGACAGTCACCCAACCCCCAGGACTAATGAGTAGAGTCAAACATTGGTTTTGACCATACTGCTTTCATTTCATCACCTTGTGTCTATGTATGGTCACAGAAAAGGTACAACAGATTTTGCAGAGTGTCCGTCATATGCATGCTTTCCTTCTCCTGCAGCCTGGAAATTTAAGGTCTCTGAATGACTTGGTGATCTTGGGGTTCTTGATCTTTGTGGACTACTGCACACCTGCTTTCTAAATTGAAGAGGAGGAAGATGTTCAGATGACACATTGCAGTATTTGTTGCATCTCTTTGGTCAAGAGAATTTTGTTTCTAGAATCTGTTCACATTGCTGGTTTTGGGCATACTACCACTTCCATGGAGGCAGAATATAATGGCCCCAAAGTATACTTCACCTAAATCCAGAATCTCTGGAAGCTCTGTGTCACCTCTTGGCTAACTAGAGCCTTCAGATCACACTGTGTTTGAATATCTGGCACTGTGAAGCTTCTCTGACCACTTTTAGAGTATCTTCAGTCCTGAGAGTTCTAGGGCAGCCACCTGAGGGTCCCGTACTCACTAATTAATTTCCTTTGCAAGGCAAATGGGCAAATTGTTTAGAGCTTTCAGCAAAAACTCTGCTAACTGTTCTTTCTTTTACAGAGAGAGCTCTCACTGGCTGGAAATCACCTGTTGGACAATCTGCATAGACAGTCACATGAAGGAAAAGAAAAAAGTATGTCTTTCTGTAATTGTTCTTTTTTGAGTGTGTTATCCATACGTTTCACAATTTATTTTTCTTTATCACATTTAAAGAATGCTAGATTTTGCACTGGTGAAGAACCCAAGGAACTGTTCTGCTCCTGGGCTTTTTGGTTTTTGAAGTAATCTTCAATCATAAGCATAAAGAATTTCTTTGAGGAGAACAGAGAATATGAGTGTTCATTTTATGCAGGCCCAAAACAGTATTGGACAAAACTGTTTTGGTTTTTGCCTGTCATGATTTGCCAAAAGCTAATAGCTCAATGCATTTACAGCAAAAGGTTATATGTACAACTGTTGGGAACTTTTCCAAATTATTTTCCTGTCCTTTACATTAGCTACAGAAGGAAATATTTTTCAAAGGTAAGATGAGATTTCTTTTGGGGGTTTCAACAATATTCTAAACTGGTGCTGAGGTTCCATCAGAGAACTAGATCTGGTTTTCTTCCCTAACCATCAGTCCTCACTTGCTTATGATATGAAAATGCTTATCTGCAAACTGTCTTCATGTGTCATCAAAGGTACTTCTTCAGGTGTGTTGGTGCAAAATGTATTAAATTGTTTACAGCTGGTGTTAATGATTTAGGGTTGCTGTATCTGTCACTGACTCTACATCATCGGTACTAGACTGATTTCAGGTGAGAATTCTTGCTGTTTCTAGATAAGGAGGCCTTTTTTGAACAGGAACAGGTACACATGTGGGTTTTTTCCCCTTCTATCCCACATATTTTGCCTTGTTCTTAGTCTTGCATGTTTCTGGTTTTGTCATAGTAAGTGAAAAAATGGAGTGCTTAGTTCCAGAAGCGTATTCCTTAATCCACCTCCTTTTTAACTTTAATGCTATTGGAAGAGTAACAGAGGAAGACTGCTTTGCTGTGGGGGAGGGGAATTTAACCGAGTGATACAGAACACACCTGCGTGCACACTGGAATAGCTGGAACCAGGTTAGTTGAGAAGTTACTGTAGCCTGAAATAGAAGGCACATCGAAAGCAGTAACTTTTTGTAACGCACCCCACTTTGCAGTGGGCAAAACGGGGCACGGTGATTTCCAGAACGAGGATGGGAACGGAAAGGAAGCAACGCTTCCCATCTCCCCCTGCCGCGGGACATCGCGGGGCGGAGGAGCGCTCGTGGTGCATGGGCTGCTGGGGACCGTTCCGGGCCGTGCTTTGCCGCCGGCATCGTCCAGGAGCGCCGAGGCCACGCTCGCACAGGGCCGTCGAGGGAGGGAGGGAGGAAGGCGGCGGCCCCGCGGGCGGCCCCGGGCAGGGCTGCGCCGGGGGCTCGGCGCGGCTGCCGCGGGGGCGGAGCGGGGCGGAGCGCGGCTCCCCGGGCCGCTGCGGGCAGCCAGGGGAGGGAGGGCCCTGCGGCCGGTGACTTCATGGGAAGGAGGCGGCGGCGGCGGGAGGTGGGTCTCGCTTTCCGTCTCCCGGTGCCGTCTGCAGGGCGGGTGAGAGGCGGCCGCTGCGCCGGGCAGCGCGGGCGGGGGGACAGCGGTGACGGAAAGCGGCAGCTGAGGGGGGGGGACGGCAGCGCTGGCTTGACTCCCTCCCCCCCTTCCCCTCCCGGCCGGAGGAAGATGGAGCTCGGTTAGCGAGGGCTTGCGGGAGGAGCAGCGGGAGCAGGTAAGAGCTGCTACTCCTCCTCCCGCGCCCGGGCTGCGAGCGGCGGGCGGGCCGGTGTCATCGGCGCAGGTGGCACAGGTGGGCCCGGCCGCTGCCGTGTCCTTGCCCGCGGGCTGCCCGCGCCGCCCCGGCCGCAGAAGGTCCCGCTGTGCGGAGCTGCGGGCGGACAGCCTGAGGGCAGCGCCCTCGGCCGCAGCCCCTAAGGGCAAAGCCGGGCGTTCAGAAACGCCTCCCGCCCCGTGCCTCGGGTTGTCGTGGCGGGGATGCGGGTAGGGCTCTGCCCCCGCCCCGTCTCCCCCGGCTCATTGATGAGCTCCGGGAAGGGCTTCTGCATTGCAGACTCGCTTCGCTCCTGCATTCGCGGCTTCAGCCTGTACAAGGAGCCTGTTCCCTGGCCGGGTGGTTCGGTGCTGCTTGGGCAAGAGGCCGATTCGGGCAGGTGGTATATCCTTCTGTGTTTCTTGGACCATGTCAGGACATTTTGGGGGGATTGACCTCATTCGATAACTATTAGATGTACATATAATATTTGTTCTCCTTCTAATACAGCTACAAAAGGGCATTGCCTGCATTTGTGTGAATAATGCTCATTAGGAGTTCATAGGGTGCAATATAGTGCAGTGAGATATAATGTGCATATAAAACATAATGCAGGGAGGCACACGACCTTACATAATCTAAATTTAAAAGCTCAATACCCCTACGCTTACCCTGGAGGTTGTGGGAACATGTCTGTTCTAAGCGCTTTCTGGAGACTCGTTCGGTACCTATCTGACATAAAGATGCAGCGTGCCCTATGAGCCAGTGCTGAGAATAAAAGAATAAATTGTTGACTACTTCTGCTGTAGTTCTGTCACAGTAAGTTCCTCCTTGCTGCTCAGTGTCTCGCTCAGTGATATTCGTGGCTATACGGGCATACACAGCTCCCACAGCCTGAGGGAATGGTCTCTTCTGTTGTCCCTTGCATGTGCCTTTAAATTGACCAGCTAAAACACTGTCATATTTTAATAAACTCTTGAGGCTTCTCTCCCTTGGCCTGAATACTGCTGCATTTTCTTGCATATGGATATAAATTTAATGTAAACAGAAAGAAACCTTTCACACTTTTCATTTGACCTTCACCATCTCAGACAAATACTCAAAACTGATGATCAGGGAAAGTATTTTGGAAAGGCCTGTTTTAAAATATGTTGCTGGATGCAGCGTATGCAACCCATACCATATCTAGGATGACACACAGTCACTGTTCTGAGCTCTGTATCAAAGGGAACTAATGGCTGATAAATTTGGCCCACATTTTATTTTAACTCAGTCCTTACAGATGACATTGACTTTAATAAAGGTTGCTATGGCACAGATTTAAAGCAAATTGTATTAAGCTTCTGGAATTGAAACTGCTGTTGATAGGAAAAGTGTTGTTTTGTTATTTACAATCTGTTATTAAAATATGAGTGTGTTAGCTGTTGAAGCTGGATCTGGCTCTGTTTTCTGCTGTTGGTGTGAATTGACTAAATGGTCTCCTTTCTGTGGATGGAGGCCAGGTTTTCCCTGGTATGACTGTGCTGCTCACACAGGGGTAAGCTAGACTTTTCCCATTTGAATCTGGAATATAGATGAATATCAGTACCTACCAGCCTCTGGAACACTTTCTATTACAAGGCTGTGTGCTTTTGCTGAAGCTGTAACATTGGTGTGGAGTACAGAGCCTCCCGGGCTGTGCATGCCCACCCAGCAGCAATCATGGTATGACATGGGCTGGCAATGACACCTTTGAGAGTGGTTCTTTTGTGATACTACATTTTCATGTCTGTAGTTTTTACAAGAAACTCAGTCATCTTCAGCTTAATTCAGGTATAGTACAACAACTGTTAAGGGAATGAGGCTGGTTTGGGATTGGGTCTTATAGAGTCATATTTTGGTGCATGTCTAGTGCAGAAGTAACTGCTTAATCGTAATGTATCTGTTTTTGGAAGAGATTGGTTTGTTGGCTTGGGTTTTTTTTGGTTTTTTTTTTTTTTTTTTGCCAGTGGATTTTAGAAGATTTTACTGTTGGTTTAATCAATACAAATTCGTGTAATGGTGATGGTGGCTGGATGTTACAGACCAAGAAAGCATGTAATGAGCAGGTAGAAAGGTACTTAGTCCTTCCCTAGTAAGCCTTACTCTGCATCTTTCACTGCCCTGGCACATCTCTCTTATTGTCATGTTGGCAGACTCAGCAAAAAGGCCATTCAGTGAATGGGCTCCAGGTAAGGAATTTCACAGAGCTGCACACATGCAGGCTATGAACACTGGCTGATGTTACTGGTGCAACTATTGTGCTAATTGTTGCTACAGTTGCCCTTTGTGTTACTTATTTAAAAATTAGGGAATCTATGTTTTAACCAGTACTATACATAGAACATCTAATTTAAATTAAAACTGTATGTTTTAAATATAACCCCTGTGGTGTTTTCAGATCATTTAGAGTCTTGTATGAGTTCATGGGTATTAAATCTGTGTTATCTGGGGGAAAAGAGTGATTTTATTGATTAACTCAAGAACTTAAAAAATATCATTGTGCTGTCACATGCTGTTATTTTGCCTGTTACTGCCTTTAGACACAGTAACCCTCTGTAGTCTTCATGGGAGGAGAAGAACACTGGCAAGGCATAATTATATGTTGAGTTATACAGGACCTGAGAGAAGGAAAGGATTAAGGGAACTAGCAGAATGTTTGTTTCCAGATAGTTTACACCTCATATCTTGTAGTTTTTTTATGAAATCTCCTTCTGTTTAATATTTTCTGCATTTCAAAAACATAATGAAATCTGAAGCTCCTGTTGACTCAAATTTTATAAGATATCTTGGGAGTCATATTAAGCAATAATTAAACATCAACTTTTAATAAAGCAAATGGTAAGCTTAAAATACCAGGTGTTACTGTTCTTAAATTGAGGACTGAAAATAGAACAGGCTTTGTTGTTGTTGAAGATTTTGTATTCTGCTGGTTCATTTATCATTGATATGACTGTACAAGCATTCATAGGTATTTAGACTAAAGCAAGGAGCTAAATTGTATGTGGACCTTCTAAACAAATGAATCAGGTTGCCCTAATCAAAAACCTGGGAGATTAACCTGGCTGCTTAGATGGTCTGAAAATTCAGCTGTATAGACTTACACAAAAGTAATTTACCAGTTGAGGTGTGGTACAAATATTGCATGAATATTCTATTGCATTCTCCTGTATTTCTTTGTCATTGTTTTCCAAAGGCAAACACAAAACAGAGAAGTTGAGTAAGATGGCAGAACTCGTCTCAAATCTTAGGTGGTAATTTGTTTTATTTTAAGGGCAGATTAATTAGTATATACATGTGAATGTAACAGTACAACACTTTCACTGTCAAATATTTTCTAGACTTTTTTTTTGCTGTTCTTCTCCAACTACTGACCCAAGGGAGGAAATGTTGTAAATCTGAGAAGCATGCAGGTACTGGAGATATGAAAGACTTGACTTACTGTTTTGTTTTCATATTGTTCTCCTAGCATCATCATTTCTGTGATTATTTCTGAGTTTAAGTAGTTTGAAAAGACAAAGCTAATTGTGATGTATTCCAAGACTCATTCTCAGTTTAAGTTCCTTGTTCTTCTATTTGAGGTTGGTGTTTTCTATTTTAGGATGCTGTTATACCAGTGATTTTTAGTCATAGTGCTTTGCTGTAGTGTTTTACTGTGGATTATTGACATTATATGCATTTATTTAATTTCTCTTGGATGGACCCCTTGAAAAGCTTTCTGCTTGAAATAGAGAATTCATTCAGCTTGCTTATTAGCTTTTATGAAAGGGGTTTATAAATTCATTTATTTAGAGTATCTCAGCCTTTTGAAATACACTTTCAGTAAAAAACCCCAGAAATCTCAAGACAAAAGTATGAATCTGTTCTAAGTTAGTTTGAAAATATATTTTCTTATGTATTTTATAGACAACATGAAGGGTTGCTGTTGCTGGAAGTATTTTTCAATACTTGCAGGGCATTCTCAGACAGCATATTTGCAAATGCTTCATGATATATTTAGTAAAATTAGAATGCTTCCCATTGTACATTGAAAATTCTTTTGGTCAGAACCCTGAGTTCTGCTGCTCTCTGTTCATGATTTCAGTCTTGTATGCAATGCATCAATTTGGCCTGTACACAGAACAAAGTATGGGGGTTTTGCACAAAGGGTAAAGTAACTATTTTTATCTGTCAGTGTTTTGCAGATGCTCAGTTCTCTCTACAGTGATATTTTTTCACTTGCATGTTCTCTTAGGATCTGCTGAGTAATCGTTTGCATTGAGTAGTTAATCAAAGAAGGGGCAAAACCCATGTAGAAACTGAGCAAGCTGTGGAAGAATTTTGTTTCTTATTTTGGTCACAATGGTTATATTTCCATTATTGTTTTCAGAATTAGAGTAAGGAACACTGAGAACTTGTTCTTTAATTAGATTCTTGAAATATCACATTTCTAATCCTGATGTCTGCTGACATTAGTGGCCTCTGTCCTATGGAAATGTACAAAGTGGTTACTGCTGTGTGTGACCAGGAGATGTAATACTGTGATGTTATCAGAAATGTGTTCAAATGCCTTTGATTAAAATGGCTAGCTGCCATGGTGATAGTGCCATAGAAACTGGTAAAATAATCAGTGCCTATTAGGAAACCTGAATGAAAAATTATTCTCTAGTTTTCTGTCTTTTATGGCTCAGCACCTAAACAGGAATGAAACTGCTGATGTTATATTCCTGATTGAAAAACATACTGAATGAATTCCTTTGTATTACACAGCAGACCAGGCTCAGGTTGTTGTATTGGTACTGCTGAAACATTAAATGCATGAGTGACTGACAATTCAGTCATCCCACAGATGACTTCTAGTCCCAAGAACAAGGGCACTAGGGTAGGACACCTTTCTTACAGAGCTGATATTTGTTGTTAACTCACTCTACTTTTTTCCATTGTATTTACTTTCTAAATAGTACAATAAGTATCATTTCCTTCAAAAGCACTCTTCAAGCAGAGAAGGGCTGTGACTGTGTCCCACAGCCAGTGTCTACACAGGCAGAGTACAGTAGTGAAAGAATTTTAATTTGGGAGCCTGACTTTGTAAAGGGATTTGTCTGTCACAAACTACGCAAATTTTGAGTTCAAGAATGCCAAATAACATCATATAACACTAATATCTTTACTGGCTTAGCTTTTATCATCTCTTTTGAGATCTATTGCAACAAGAAACAAAGTGCAAGAGACAGTGCCTGGCTTACGCTGCTCTGTCTCTGGTTGGAATGAGTCATTTCACCATTACTGATTAGTAACTGTAGGGTACTTACACCCCATAGGATATTGCTAAGCAGGGCCAGGGGGGATGAACCCAGATGCATCCATCTAGCTACATACTGATTAAATTGCTGTGCAAACACTTATATTGCCTGGAAAGTGTCTGAGGCAGTGCAAAGGAGCTTTTATCCTGTGTTAAATAGTTTTTCATCTTAGCGCTGAGATCAGTGTAAAGGACAATTGCTTGATGGTGGTGAACTTGAGTTTATTACCTAGATTCACCCTGTGCTAAGCAGCAGACAGTAGCTAAACACAGACTCTCAAGCTGTACACTTAGATACAGAGATGATAAGACACTCTCTCTAATCAGAATAACATATGTACCTGAGAACAAAGCATTGCAGATGGATATGTCAGGTACAGTTTCAGATCTGCCGTCTCGTAGCATCTGCCCATCTCTTACCTGAGAATATTTAATATCCCAGTAGCTTCTATTTTAAGTCTTAGAGCTGTTACATTGTCAATTCTCATAGAGAGGAGGACATACAGGTGTATTCAAAAACTTTATGGTAATGAGACAGGATTGTTTTAGTGTAAATAAAGTATAGATTTAGCAAGCTATAATTAAGTATGAAGCAATTTAATCACCCCCATGTCCCTCGAAATAACTCTTTACATCTTTGTCTCTGGAAGAGTACAAGTGGTTTAAAGGAAAGGCAGATTTATGTCATTTCAGCAGAAAGAATGACAGAACAGACAACCTGTAGATAAAGTTCACATGGGGGAAAGATTCAGATATTATGGTGTGTTCATCTATTCTGCCAAGTAAGGCTGGAGACAAGCTTCCCCTCAGAACAAATTAACAGAGAAAGTCACAAGACAACATAATGGAGAAAGTAACAAGGATAAGGTTAAATAAAATCGGGTTGATACACTGTTTGCACTTTGCTAAATTGAGGCTGTTTGCTGGTAAGAAATTGCCATTGAGAAGTAATATCCTTTTTCATTACCCTTGAGTACCAAGCATTTACAAGGGTATTAAAATTAGAGATTGTGAAGTTAACCTGAAAATTCAGAATTTAAATGAAAAATCACATCTGCAAAAACTTATATCAATGTTGGGGTTTCATGTTTGGTTTTTTAACAATCATAAAAAAAAGCAAGGTTCAAAATAAACCATAGGAAGGCATGCCAATGTTAAGTCAGGTAGGGTGGCATTTCCAGGTTTTAGTGACAGTTTTCCACAGAGATTTGAGGCCCTATGAGCTACTCTCACAGTTTCTTATCCAGTATAGTTTTGATATCTCAGGAGGCAGGTGAAAAAAGAATTAGATATTCTACTACTGGAGTTTTTGCAGTGTCTCTTCTATATTGAAAGAAGACCTGTGTGAAGGAATGAATTTTTGAGCCTTGTAGTTGGGAGTAACTACAGTTACTCTCATAAGTTAGTGGCTGATGAGAACTGTAGAAGCCAAGTGTTCCCTAGCAATGGACAGTTTATTCTTTCAGGCTTCTCTATATAAATGCATATGAGCCTCAGCTGTACAGAACTTGCATCTATGTTTATAATTGAAGTTTTCTTAGATGTTTGTTTTGTGGTTCAGTTTCCTGCTCAATACTTCAAGACAGTTTCAAATAAAGTAGGAAAAGCTGCTTGTGCTCATATGAGTAATCCTCCTTTTCTGAGAGGCACTCAGAAGTGCTTTGCTGGTTTGCTCTTTCTCTCCCTGTGTATAGTCACTCTTGTCTCTCTGCTCTGGCAGTCCAACCTGAGCATGCTTAGTAGATAAGGACTGTAGAAAAGTTTGGACAGGAAATACAAAGATAGATATTCATTAGTAGATAGTCAGGCTGTAAATGCTCAAAGCAGAATTTAATCAGGATTATTAGAAGGATGCCTTTTCGTGGCAAGAATAAGAGGAAAGAAAAGGTTGTGAAAAAAATGTTATATGAAGGTTCTCTTGAAGGAAACTCCATGTAGAGATCTGTATTGTCTCCTGGGCAACACAGTTTACATTTTTATAATTCTGCATTGTTCAAAATTTCTTCTGACATTGACAGATAAAAGTCTGTTCAGAAGAAAGAGCATCCTCATAAATCTAGAGCAGTGTTGATTGTAACAATAACCACCACGTTCTCTCCCTCTGGGCTAGATCATCTTTGTCACAGGGGATACCTGTTTCCTGTCGCTTGATCCATCCCAAATACTGTTCCTGGTGCCTTCACCTTTCAGAGGGAAAATCCCTGTGATTGGCAGAGGAGAATGTGTCAAACAGTGGCTAGTAGTTGGAAATTGAATCTCAGTACTTGTGACTGGGAGAATTAATATGAATTTTGTGGTAGGGTCCAAGTCTATTTGAACTGGTTTTGTGGTTAAAAACACACGCTACAAATTATTAATTACTTATTACATATGAGGGAATCTTTAAAGCAAGCCTGTGGCACTCACTGGCACATGCCCCTCACTGCTGTGATGTATTGCTCATGAGGCTTGGTAGCACTCTGACTTCAAAAAGATGATATTCTGGTATCTGCAGATAAGCATTATGTACTCACCCTGGAAAACCTGATGCATGTGCTTCCATTTGAGGTATTGCTGGCTGCTCCCCCTCCGTGCTAATGCAGATCAGGTGCTTGATTATGAGCACACAAGGCTGCAAAGTGTAGACCTCAATTAGCACGGAAATATAAATCATTATCTTTTGCTACCACCAGAGATGAATACTCACTCAGCCTGAGCAGCTCACTGCTAAGTGTCTGCAGTTGATGACATGTTTGCATCTAGCTGATAATCTCTTGACTTTCTTTGATATAGAATTTGAGAAACAGAGCTGTTATCATTTTCCTTCCTCCAGTTTTGTCTCCTAAAATATGCTTTACATGAGAAATGGCCCCTTCAAGAGCTATTCAATTGTTAGGTTTCATTCCACATGCCTCTCATATTTAAGATAAAATATTTTCCTATCCAGTACAAATAGAGAGATATGTACTTATGAGAGAAGATGTCTCTGAAACCTTTTGGTTGTCATTAAAAGTATCTATACAGAAAGAAACATATGAAATATCCTTCTTTGGATTTCATAATGAAGTTTACTACCATAAAAAGTTGCTTTATTTTTGTGAGGTAAAGATTGAGAGAGCACATAATTTTACTGAACATTTTGGGTAGAAATAGTCCTATGACTGGCTTTACCCCAATTATTTTCTTACAGAGGTTATAGTAACATGTGTATGTTTTCTGTGCATTATTTTTCTTCTATGGGTCTGAGACTTATCAATGGAGGAGAAAATAATTCTGTTACAAATTCCTGGAGAGTCAAGCTGCCATGGTCCTTAGGAACTGGAGAAAAAGAGGTCTGGAACTTTAAAAATACAAAATCCATTCTTGTCCTCCAGGCCACTGAAATGGGCCTTCTCTCCTAGTAGATATAAGGCCAGAAAATAGCCTTGAAGTTGTGAAGTTCTGAGTATCTCTGGCAGAAGATTACCTCAGAGGGAATAATTTTGGCAGCAAAATACATTTTTAGCTGAAATACTAGAAAAGTGATGGACAACAAGTGGGTTTAGTTCACTATTACCATTACTCTGTTCAAACCCATAAAACTCTTGTACTGTCAGAGACCTGCAGATTAAGGCCCAGATATTTTAAAACATGTCTCATGACTAATATCTATGAAAAAAAGTCTATTTTGAGCTGTTTGAAATGATGCCATGTTAGTATATTCACTTTTAAAGTGGGGCAAAATGTAACTGTATAAAATGTTTTGCCACATAGGTGTGATTTCTGGTGATATTTTATCTCCAAGCCATCTCTTTCTTGGATATGGCTATGTAAAATATATTATGTTTAGGGAGAGGAAGAAAAATATAATAGATTTTCATGAAACCTGTAACTTCATCACTGTTGTATATTTTGTGGTCTTAAGTGCAGCTAATTTTAAAAGTGATTCAATGCAATAAAATCCTAAGATCTAGATGCAAAAATGTCTAGTAAGTCAAATTCTAATTATAGTATCTTGTGGTTATCTTATTTGTTTTTATTGCTATACCATGATAAATTTAACCTGGTGTTAATTGTAGTTTTGTAATTTGAGATAATGAGCACTGCAGGCAAGGGTTCACCAAGTGTTGTGAAGATGGAAACGCCAAAGCGGAACTTCCCTGTCTGCACAGCTGCTTATGCAAAATGTGACCTTTCTTTGATCTTCTAGCTTAAGTTACAAAGCAAATGAAATGCAGTAGCTGTAGATATAAAACTATATGTACACAGTTATTAGGGACTTTCACTACCTTTCAAAGAAAAGGTTGTGGAAAAGGTAGTTGAAGATTTACAGATGTGTTCTAGAGGCATGAATTATTGTCAAATTGCAAAAATGTTTCCTGAAAACCTGTAGAAATCTTTAAACCTTGTAAAATTATTTTGAAGTAGAGAATTAGTTAATCCTCCAGTAATTTGTCAGGGAAGTTGTGTGGGGATTTTTTTGGTTAGTTGGTTGGGGTTTTTTATTTTAATTTTTAGAAATTCCTAAGCAGCCAGGCAAGAAAAAGCTTAAGGCCTGTTTAATAAAATATCTGGATGGAGAGAACTGCTAATAATATGCAGTTCTCCTTCTGTGTTGTTTTTTTCACGTTCCCACTCTTTGCTTGGCTGGAATGTAGTGGTATTACATATTTGTAGATTTAACAGCTCTTCTTCAAGCCTTGCACTGTAAAATTGGGTCACTGAATATAATGCATGTTAAATAAGACAAGAGGGTTTGTTGCATTTACAGAAAAAAGTTAGCAGCAGGATCTCACAGTATTTACAGGAAACATACTTTGGTTGAGAATAAGCACATTTCCTTTAAATACATTACTAGCCATTCACAAAGTGTATTCTTCTGGAATCTTCCTCGGGATGCAAATGCCCCAGGATTCAGTAGAGTTGACCAAATGTAGCAAAAAACAGACTGTAGTTCTAAGATCCAGTGGCTTGATAGCTCTTTTGTTAATGTTTTGCAATAGCACATTTAAGTTTTGTGTGTGAACAATTGAGATAAATCTGGTGGGGGGTTTTTTCAGAGATAGAGTAAAATGAATTATTTTCTATCAGTAGCCATACAGAGAAAATTGTTTTAAAAGTTTCCAATGCTCCTTACCTCACTTGAAAAGCTGACTACAGGTCCTTAAGAGATCACATGACTTATTTTAATGGGATTTAAGCTTCTAGGTCACATGAAGTACTTTTAAAAAGTTTGTTATTGTCCTGATGATTAAACTTCCAGATAAAGTTCTAACTTCATTAATAGCCAGGCTGTAAAACCCTAATTCGAAACACTGATTCTATATCTGAAAAAGTAGAGTTGCAACCAAGTCCCAAACCCTTGTTAGGCTCTCTGTTCTTCAGTACTGTGCAAAAAGAAATGTTTTCCTAGCTCTTAGATATGCCTGTTTAAAACTGAGCCTGCAGGTATGTAGTCTTTGGGAAGCTATGGCAGATACTCCAGTATTCCCTTCCAACCTTTCCCTTTCTGGGATCCTCTAGAACTGCTCTAAATCCATGTTATCCTATAAATCCCATGCTTGTCAGTCATAGGGCTTATACTGCTTTGTGAGTAATGATCAGTTATGAAACGAGGTTTCTAAAATATTAATTTGCAGTACCTCTTAACCCCTTCAAATGAAATGCCCAAAGAATGGTAAATGTACTACTACTATCAAAATTTGCCTTAGTGTTAATGGGACTAGGGGTTAAAAGTTATCTTTTTTTATTTCAGAATGTAGTTTTTATGTATTACTGGGTAAATTCTTCAGAGACTTTGCATCTGTTGTGGGGATTTAGTATTTTGATGGAGAGATGTCTAGGATGTGACTCATTACTTTTCTGAGGCTGGTGGGACATTTATGAGGTTTTATTGTCTGATCTGAAATCACTCTAGCTGTAGAACTCAGCAATGGGATTTCTTCTTAAAATTCTACAGGTCTTGTTGAACTATAGCATCCTGTTCAGAAAAGACCCCCACTCCTGATTTATAGACTCAACTCACTAGATGAATATTGTGAATCTGTAAAAAGTAGCAGCCTTGGACACAGGTTGTACCTTTGTTGTTCGAAGAAGCCCTTTCATGTTACCTTTCTTGTGACTAAGAGTGAAGTTGAATGAAGAGTTTGGGTTTAAAACAACTAAAAGAAAAGGATTTCCTTTTTTCATAGTAGCTAAGGTGGTGTTTCAGTTAAGCAGTTAAGTGTATGCAGATCTTAGAATTGTCATGACTTAAAACATACAAAATAAACATCCTGTATTTGTAAAAGTGATCACAGAGTGTGAAATGTTCTTTGCTAGGACTTGCTTTCTATCTACTTGCATTTTATAAATTTATCCTATGATGAAAAGCTCCTGTTGGCTTTGCTGAGACCATGGGTAACTTCAGAGGCCTGTATGCAAAGCCAGGCTACAGAATCAAGGTCAGGATGGAGAAGCTGCTACTGCCATTGCACATGTTGGCACTTAGAGTATTTTATATGTCCAGAATAGTCCAGTGCCCAGGGTAGCAACTGTTTGGGGGGAAAGAGTCTTCTTTCTTTGCAGAATAAGCTAAGACAGCTGTTAAATTTCATGCTTAGCTGCAGAGCTCATATGTGATCACTGAAGATGAGTACCTGCCTTAAATAAAGGAGCAGGTCATTAATCTTTTGAGAGCTGTTCATGCAGTCTTTGCAAATACAGAGGCCTTGGGGATAACATAACTTCAGCAGCCGAGCCTGCTAGCTCTTGTGTGTCAGGGTGGTGTTAATTGGAAGAGAATTAGAGTAAACTTGCATGCTTTCTAGCTGAATCTGTCACCAATCTGTTTAAAATATTTTAGTTGCCTTTCTCAGATCTTTACTGTTAATGAAATTGCCTCTTAAGATTTTATGCATCTAAAAAGATGCAATAACAGTGCCAGAAATGAAATTAATATGCCATGGGACCTTTTCTAATGAAATTAATATGGTATTTATAACCTTTTTGAAGAGGCTTTTCACCAGTTACAGCATAAAATGAACTCCCAGGAGAATAAGATGCTCTTTCTTTGTTTGAGCTTTTATACTCCTGCCTGCTTCTTTCCATGATACATGAAATAGAAATCTGGAAATAAAAAATTAATTCTTTGACATCCTTCAATGGATTCCTAACTTTTTTATTATTAATTGTGGACTTCAGTTTTAGATTAGTGTGATTTTTTTTTTTTTTAATCTGTTAGGATGTGTTTTCCATGAGGTAGTGGCAACTATATATAAAATTCATTTTTCAAGTATAAAATTCATTTTTCTTTGATTTGCAGAAGTTAGATGTATGTGTGTGTGTATATATATATATATTACTATTTATGTTTTTATTTTGTAAATGGTAAATCAAATGTGCTTGAACATCTATAAACAGGTAGTATTATTCCTAAGGTAGGTCACAGCTTGCTGAGGAGAACTAAGAGGAAACTGAATGTTGCTGCTGTCAAAGCTGAGGCAGAACTACAACCAGCACGAAGTGGGTTTATTGTAGAACCAGCAAGAGTGAGGCTTTTATCACACTGGTCCCATTTGGGATATCCCTCACCTGCTCTGCTGCCAGCACCACATTTAGTGGGTCTTCCCAGCAGGTTGAGCACTGCTAGGTTGGGAAGGTTGGGTAGAAAGTTACATTGATTTGTTCTCTGCCTCTCCTTGAAGTTACCAGTCTTTGAAAACACTGGCCAGAGTTCCTGGGATTCATCTCCATGAATCTCTTGTCTCTCATCTCTAGGATTTTCTCTTGTTGCCTGTCATGGCCTTTGCTGCCTTCTTTCTTTGGCCTCCTCTTCGTTCTGAGACTGCTAGTGCTTTCAGGGAGCCCTTATTGCAACACCTCAACTCCTATTTTTCCCCAGTTGAAATAGTCAGCGTGTAGAAATAATATGTGAGCAGCCTTTTTAATTACATCTTCTGCCTCTGTGCTGCTTGGAGGACTCAGAATGTGTCCCTTCTGTTTGGTCCAGGTGTCACCAAAGTTTCCAAGCCACCTGTACAGACTGCAGGGAGCAAGGACCAGTCTTCTGCCCGAATCCAGCTTCACTCACCCACATCCCCACACACATCCCCACTCTGCATTTGCAATTGAGCTGTTCTTTTCACTGATGCACTTATGCCAAAAGCTGTGTTTGCTGTCATTAGGAAAGCCTTTTTTCACCTTGTCATAGTCTCTGATTGTCACTAACCTGAGTATCTTGCCTTCGCAGCATACTTGCACACAGAATTTCTAAGTTTATTTGGTTCGAAAGGAATCCAAATGTGGATTGGTGCTAGAACAGGAGGGGCAGCATATGACTGTCATTTTGCATCTCACATGACAATTTCAAGGTTTACTCTGTGTGAAGATTTTACATAATGTGAGAAGTTTCACATGCTGCAGTACTTGACATGATAAATTTCAGGTAGTGCTGTAGTCCTTTAATGATGAAAAAGACTCCACTGTTGACTGTGAGTGTAGAAACATACAGGTAAAATTTTAAAAAATTAAGGTGACTTAGTAGTAGCAAAAAAAGGTTTTTGCTCTTAGAGCAAATTTTGATTTTTTTCTTAATATCTTTTCATCTGGCTTTGTGTTGATGGCCTTTTTCTCTGGTGCTTCCTGCATGGTTAATGTGAGGGTGTCTCTTTGTGGACTGGGGAAGGGTCACATTTCCCCTCACTTTTCAGAGTCAGGAGTCCAGCTGGATGCTGTCTCATGCCTGGAGGCAGTTGACCCCAGAAACAGAAAGTGTTTGGGGGCAGTCAAGGTCCAAAAGCATCACTTGTACATCTCACTGTTGGCTGTCCAATTTTTTTTTTTCAGTTACTAAGGTACTTATAAATTTGAAAGAAATGTTAATGGGCTTTCTTAAATTGCATTGTAGAAGCAGCAGAGCACTTTCTCTGGTTGTTATTTTTGTACTTCAGAATATGTTGGGGAGAAAGCATTTGGAATATGAAAAACTGCTTCAGAGATGAGGAAACTTCTTATTTTCTCATGCTATAGGCCTTTCAAGGAGCAGATACTCATCTCCTGTAGTTTCCTTGTAGTGTTTCTGTAGCTTTTGGTTCTGCTGATCTGTTTTAATCAGAGGGCTATCAGCATGTCCAATGTTCCCAAGAGAAAACAATATGGAGCCTGATTGTTTCTTCTATTGGTTTAGCATCCTTTCTGCTGCTGAGTAATTATAATGCAAAGGTTTCAGTCAGCTCAAAGAGCTGTGCTGCTGACTGAAGCCACAGGAATCGTAACAAAATGTGTGCTTGCCACAGTTCTAATCAAAAGCACTTCTGCTGTTTCACTTGGAAGGAAATGACAAAGTACCTCTTGGGCAGTTTGCTCTACTTCTGTGGCAGAACTGAAAGAGATGTCTCAATATTTTTTAAGTTAATTTTTAATTCAATCAATTAGAGAAAGGGGGTCAGGAGCACTTGCAGATGTAAAATATCAACATTTATGCAAAGATGAAACACATTCTAGATGGTAAGCCTTCCCTGTATTTGTGGTGGAGAAAGATGTTTGCAACGCAGGAGTTTATACACTGTTAGGGTGGAATAAATATTTATACGTGTGTGTATGTGCATGCATTTATGTGTGCATGTACATCTAGAACCAGGAGAGTTTCTGTTCCTTCTGGTCAGGGAAAGCTTTTTCCATAGGCCCTTCCTTTCTCTTTCACTGTCTGTCCTAGGCTTGCAGCAGGGAGTGCAGAGGGAATATAGTGTGTAGTGGAGCTCTGGCCATGCTGGCTTCCCAAGGGAGATGATTTGGGAGGCAATGAGATTTTTAGGGAGTGAATGATGCAGGATTTTTAAAATGCGCTTGAGGATGGGTTTTCTATGAATTTGGGTTTGTTCTAATCTTGTAGTGGGGGTGGATATGTTTGATTTGGTGGGTTTTTTTCTTTCACATATGTGGTTAAATATGAAGATCATCAGCAAGGATTTGCAATGTAATTGACAGAGACACCACCTCATTATTTAGTTCATATATGACCTGAGACGAAAATAACCTCCCAGGTGCAAGACATGACTGAACTGTCACAGTCTGTATCTACAGAACAGTGGATGTTATGTACAAACTGTGTGAGGTTTGTTGCTGCAAACCTGGCACTGAAAGGGCAGTTGGGTTTCTGCTGAGTGGCTGTGTGGTTATTGGCTCATCGACTAAGATCTCTTGTTATTAAAACGTTTCCTGTGTTTGCAAAATGTTATGATAATCACCATCTTGATGGATACATCAGGTGCTGAAGTGCAGATATGGAATATTAACAGCATATCTCAGTCTGAGTTAGAGTCAGGTGCTGTAGCCAGATCTCATAGGCCATAGTCAAAAGTATATGTATGTATTTTGTAGTTCTCTTTAAAGAACTTCTCAATGATGCAGAAGAAAGAGTAATTTTTTTTTTAAACTACCCTTTAAAATCAAATGCTCCTAACTTCTATTAACTTGTCATTGCATCTGCTGGCAGCATAAATCTACAACTTTCAATCATTCTCAACTGTAGTTTACTAAATGTTTGGAAGATTAACACTCAGATTCTGAATTGGACTTTCTTCTTCCCTTGATAGATCACTAAACAGGGAAGGGGGAGAACTAAGGGAGTGTGTAGAAGACAATCGCCAAATTTGTAAAAACTGAAGGGAACAGCTGCTTAATACATGTGTTAATCAACTGTATTACTGCCCATGGCAAGTGAAGAGGGGTTTTGATATTCAGAATACTATGAGCAGAGAGACCTCTGTGTCTGAGCAAAAGTTTTAACTTTAGGGAAAATCAGTGCATAGAATACAGCAAATCATTATATGTTAAACCGGGACCCTTGAACTTAGGGCATGAGTTTTGTGATTTGGGTTGGGTTTTTTTCTTCACACAATTGAGTAACTGTACAGTTTCTTAAATAAACTGGAAGATACAGACTGTTGACCCCTTAGGCCATTTTAATTTTAGACACCTAAATTTAGCCTCTGTAAATTTTGGTCTTTCATTTAGAGCATTGGAATTGAGAGATTTGGACTGGAACCCAAGAGCTTCACCCTGTCCCTACTTACTTGAGTGTCATCTCTCTGAACCTCTCCCTAATACTAAAATGATTAGCACTTCTTTCTTTCTTGAGACCTTCTCAAATGTATTCATTTTTTACTCATTTTGCTTCAGAAGGTATGTATGTTGCAGTTCCTGTTATTAAAAGCAAAATATGAATCAGATATGGAATGCAGAGAGTTTTTTCACTTATAATTGGAAATTTACAACTATCTGCTTTAGGTGAAGCTTACCTTGGACCTCTTCAAATAGCTACGTGTTCTGTCACAAAATGAATTAATAAATTATCCAAAGAAAGGTTGCTTATTATGCTTTTTTTAGAGTTAACCAATGTGTTCCCATTGTTGCCTGGATTTTAAAATGAAAGTTACAATAGCTAGCGAATCTTTAGGATTTTATAATCAAGAAAACATCTTCAAATTAAGAAAACTTACTACATCTATATAGAGGAGAGGCTGACTGAGATGTTTGTGTTTTGGAAGGGAAAACAGTCTTTGATACTCTCAGCACAATTGCATATTCAGCCTGTTACTGCAGTTCAGCACTGGAAGTCAGATCCAGCACATTCTGTGCTGGGAGGTATTAAAATCAGATCAGTGCAGCTTTACATGAAACCAGTAGCCTCCAACTATATAGACAAACACAGACTAAAGTCTATCAGCCAGATTTCTGGGTTGGGGTGTACAGCAGACACATATTGGAGTTCCAAAATACATTAGGGATGCTAATCTATTATATTGTTACAGTATACCACAGAACCAGTATTGGAAGTGACACTGTATTCCTTTAATCACTCTCTTTTATTCTCAGCAGCTCAGTGGAATTAAGCTTTGGGCCAGACAGTGACAGCTAGAAGCCATTTATGTGAGCTCTGCAGAAAGCAGCCATCATGAAGGGTTCTTTATTTTTGTGTTTAATTTGGGAAGAGAGAAGTGTTATTTTACAGTGCTGTGGAGAAATTAATATACATTTCATGAACCATTTTTGTTTCATGTTTCAATGCTATCCAAGTGCAAATGTCAGCAAAATCTCTCATCCCCCACCTCTCCAAAGCCATAAACAACCTCAGCAGTGCCAGTTCTCTGAGATTTGGTACTAATACAGTCTTCTTTTTCTTTTTTAATTATACTTATCAACAGCAGTGCAATAATTCTGTGTAGTCATTAAGGCACAAGATACAGAGATAAAAGTGTGTGACTTTCATGAGCCCTCTCCTGGGCAAGGCCCCAGAAGAAAGCAGCAGTCTTGTGTCAGAAGAGTGAAAGGGTAAGGAAGCATAGCCAGGGTATCCCTTGAGGCCTACAGGCATGTGCTGATGAACACAGTCACTACACATTTCCCAGATTAAGAGAAGTAAGACAGTAAAACAATATGCTCACAGTTCATCAGGGGTAAAAGCTTACTTTTTCCCTTAAATCACTGGTATAATTTTCATTTCATCTGAATTATGAGAAGCAGTAAGGTTGTTCAAAGTTCCAGAATGCTGTCTTTCACACCATTTTTTAAATCATAGTTCTGATGAATATATTTTTTTGGCAGCAATATTTCACTTTTCTACATTTTAGAGAGTCCAAAGTAGCTTGACTTGGCTGATTGGATACAGCCTCATCTGAGGAATATGTACTTCTGTCTAATCAGAAATGCTGTTAATGGTCTACAGCTATTAGATGGCAGATGTAATATCCAGTTTGGGTTGTGTTCTAGATAACAGAATAAATAGATTATGTAGAAAATAGTTTAGGACAAGATTCATGGTGTATGTTTCATAGATGTTCCACGTTTTGGGTGCATACATTAAGACTCAATTTGAATAGTTTATCTTTTCCAATAGGCCATGTTATACAATCCAAAAGAATTGCAAATACTGAGAACAAAAGGTTTTCTAATTGTGTTGGTGTGTTTTTCCTTTAGAAAGAGCTGTTGAGTTTGATGAGATGCCTTTCTGAAAGGCAATCAACTTTGGTATAGGAGATTCCATGTATTGGAGAATGCAATGTGATAGTTATGGCTAAGTGAGAATTGAATTCAGGAAATATTCAAGGGAAAAATCTGTAAATCAAAGCAGCTACAGAATGCAAGCCCTAGTACTGTAGTTTTCTGAAAGGATGCTGTACAAAAACAGTTGTGAAATGTATTTGTAGCAGTGGGAAACAAATATTTCAAATAAACAAGTATAAATTTATGACTGAATACTTTACCACCCCCTTTTCTGTGGGTTTCAAAGCCTTCCATAGGTTTTGAAAATAAATTTTGGTTTGGAATGTCATTCAGTTAATTTTAAAGTTAATTTTAATATTCAAACAAGAATAATTTTGTAATGCAACATCTTAGGCTGGGAGTTTGAGACAGAATTTACTGAATTTTCAATCTAGTTTGCTACAGCAATCTGTGCAACTAGGTAGTTAAAGATGCTGTGCAAATTCAATAATTAAATGATAACAGACTTATTTTTCTAAAAAGCTTGCTCATCTGTCAGAAAGCCTTATTTTCTTTTTCTTGCTACACATATACATTTTGCCTACAGTGTGTGGGGGTGGTTTTGCTGTGGGTGTCTGAGAATGTGCTTTTGATTGATGAGCTAAGCTGTTTCTTCAGGTACTGAAGCAAATAACTTTAGATGCAGCACTCCAGAAACTGCTGCTCCCAAAAAGAGAGGCAGAGAGACATGCTGCTCCCACAGCATTCCTGCTCCTGACACTGGCTTTGCTGTGGGAGCTGGAATTGGAAAAATATCTGCAGCTTTCCAGTGCTGCACTTACAATTGTCCCTCTCCAAAAGCTGAGCCACGGCTGTGGTCAGTGAAAGATGGACGTAATACAAAAGTAATAAAAGTAATGAGCTTTGGGGACTCTAAAATGGGATCTTTTAGCAGGAAAAGGAATTTAGCAACTTACTACCTAATAAAATGCTCACATTACTGCAGTAGTTTTGATTTAGTAGCTATTGTGTTTCAGGAAGTTTTTTTTTAATTTGTTTTTCTCTCTAGGAATTGGATGGAGGATTTCCTATAAATAATGATGACATTTCTGTTAACTTTCATAATTTGACATAATCTCCCCTTTCCTGTTCTTTTGTTTTCTGTGTCTCAGAAGGATTTTCTCAATGATTTGGTTGATGGAACGAAGGCCAACAAGCTTTTGGGCCTGTGTACTGGTAACTTGGTTTACCAGCTTACCTTCAAGTAATATTTTCATCTCTGGTAACATATTCCCTGATTCTGCACGTGTTACTGGTTCACAAGGGCAGCAACTTTATTTCTCTGGCTATTTTACTGTTAATTTTAGAAGGTGTTTTCTTGTCTTCAAGCTTGAAACGTTTTTTGGCAGCTAATAGCACTCTAAATGAGAAAGCAGGAAAAATGGGAACATGGCAAAGAACATAGCTGTAGCACACAGTGTTAATTTTTTAAATATCAGGAGTCCAAGCAGCTTTTGACATGCTTGCCTCCTGAAATAGAGGGGGAAAAGGCTTCTGGTGAGGGCCTAAAGAAATGAATGCTGTGAATTTCCAAGGTTTTCAGCAAAGGAGCACATTGAGTGTGTGAGTAGCCAGAAACCTCCTTGTTAATCCCTTTCCCACCACCCACTGTCTACAGGCTGGGGGGAGGGACTTTATTTGGTGCAAATTTTGACAGAGCTGGTTTTCCTTGCAACAGTATATTCCTATTTGTGGAATATTTGTCACATGGTTCTATTACCATTTAAAGGAAAAAAATTTAAATAATCCCTCCTATGAGCTATGATCATTAATTTTACACTAAAATATAAGTTTCCCTCCAGGCTTAGGAACAGTTGACTTCACAGATTTCCCAGACAGTCTTGTCCACTGTTAGAGAGACAACTGGATCTGTTAGATACAGTACAGTAAATATTTTGTTATTTAGACAGTTGAAAACTCCTGTTAAACTTTCCTAAGCTTGCTAGAAGGATACCTACTTGCAAAAAAATCTCATCATTTCTACAGTGTCTGTGGTATCACTTAAAGTTGCAGTTATTTTGCCCCATCAGTCATTGAGTAAAAAGACCTCTGCAAAAGAGGCATAAGCTGCTGTGCCTTTCATTTTGTTCATATCTGTGGGTGTTGGGGGGCGGGTTGGGGTGGTTCTTTGTGCTTTTTTTGCCTTTTTTTTTTTTCTCAGAGAGGCTGATGCTTTAGAGAATAGCTGGACTGGCTGCTATAGGGACTCTATTAGGTGTAGCTACAGTGTCAGCATCTTCAGTGAGCAAAATCCTCCTTCTGTTCTTGCCATTAGTTAATATTTGAAAGCCAAGTAACTTGCAGAGCCTGGGGTGTCACTCACATCCTCTGGGTGCCAAGGCCTTTCTTTGCAAGATCAGTATTGCAGCACTTGTGCAGTTGTCCAAAGAGCTTTGCCTCTGACATTGAAGTATCTCATCTCATGAGTCCTTCAGTTCTTCAGAGGAGTGGCCAGGAAATAAATAGATTTTGTAAAAAGAATCAGCATTTCTCTTCCTCTTTGCAGTAGATGGTAGACAAAACATGTAGGCTGATTTTGTGAGATGGGAAGGTGTGTGTCTGCTGAGGGACAGCTCTGCCACCAAATAGAACATAGCAGGGGTTTTTGTTGCCATTTTGACTTCAGAGAGAGAAAACCATTCCAGGATCCATTTCTGCTTGCTGGATGTCCTACCAATGAACATACTAATCCTTTCTGGAATTAAAACCCACTAACTGTACCCCAGTGTTGGGTTACCTGCTCTTATCAATAGTTCATATATATATATATATATATATATATCTATATCTCACTCTACATAAGATAAACTTTCTAGGGGCTTGGTAGAATAATTTTTGAGATACAGATTTTTGATGCAGTTTGTTGGGTTTTATTTCAATAACACAAAGAAATTGCTTCTTTTCAGAATGTATTTGATAATTAAAATTCACCTTATAGTTCCAGCAGTTTGACTGAAAACAGCATTGCCTGTTATCCCCACAGCACAGTAAAAACTGTTCTGAAAGTCTGCAGTTCATTTATTTGTACAGTAAGCAAACAAAACAAAAATCCATACTGCAAGAGCTACCTTAGCAGAAGACTATGCTTGAAAATACAAAGACTAAGAAGTTAGGAAGTGATAAAAGAAAATTTATCTAAATTTGTAGCTCAGTATCTTATGTTTACTTATTACAATACAGCCTTGTAATAAAATCACTTACTGGGTGTCAATTTCAAGGTTATATCTTGAGCATTTCCAGCATATCTGAAAAGAGTGACCCCAGAAGATTTTTCAAAATAGAACAGTGTTTTTAAAGATTATCTGATTTTGTTCATCAGTTCATCTTCCATATCAGTAGATGTGGGGGTTTTTTTGTATTGCAGATACTCTTTGAAAGTTTTTCCTGGTCCTGGTTTAAATAGGAAGGCTTTACAAACTTGTTGAGGTATTTTTAGGAAAGGTTTCTGTAAGGTCAGAGATCTGTGAAGGTTCACAGCCCACCCACGCAAGTGTGAGGGGCAACATTCTACAGTTTGGAGAGCTCTGTATTCATAACTGGGATATTTTCTAGTCAGCCCTTTATGAATGAAAAGTAAATTTGTCTTCTTATGAGATGCACTAACTACTTCCAGACAAAGAAAATGTCTTAAGCTAAAAAGCTTTTGCCATGCCTGACAGTCCACAGCCTAAAACAGGCAAGGTGAATGTGTAACTCCATTTAATGGTGTCCTCAGTTGTCAGTGTGAAAGCTGCCAGTGAACACTTGGGAATGGCAAAGAAGTGGCAGTGACTGTCAGGTGTGACTACCAGGGTCCCTGTCCTGACTGCCCAAACGTTCTGTACTGTCATGTAGAATCCTGCTGGCTGCTTGCAGCACCAATGTGGGACTTTATTGAGCTGTAAAAGTGTCTTTTTAAAGCCTAAGGGTAAATATCATCTCTCTCTCTCTCTCTCTTTTTTTTTTTTTTCCTGAAAGTGGGTTTCCAGCACTGTAGGAGCACTGATCTTCTAAGTGTGAGATGAGAGCTGAAATTTCTACAGTCTCTTCTTACAAGACAAAATTTGCAAAAATAAAAATTAACTATTTACTTTATGGGG
Organism: Cettia cetti; assembly: GCA_013401135.1. Lineage (NCBI taxonomy): Eukaryota > Metazoa > Chordata > Aves > Passeriformes > Sylviidae > Cettia > Cettia cetti. The sequence continues at coordinate 31,953 of VZUI01084971.1, read as the reverse complement.
GGAGTAAAAAGGGTAAGAGGAGATTTAATTGTTGCCTAAAATTAACAGAAAAGAGAAAAAGACTAATGATAGTAGGAATATCTTCTTAAGCATAGACATGGTATAATGAGCTCCATGACTTAGAAAGTAGGGCTAGATAAAGCAGAATGGAAGCAGATCACCAAGTTTTCAGTGGCAAGTTTAATTAACCATCTGGAATCTGAGGGGTTTTCCACCAGCTGAAGTCTTTTAATCAGTGCTGGTTGTCTTCCTAAAATCAATGTTGTAGCTTAAATGAATAGAATCATAGAAGTATTAATGTTGGAAAAGACCTCTAAGTTAATCCAGTCCAACCTTTGACCAAACACCACCATGCTCACTAATTGTATTGTGAAGTGCCACATCTACTCATTTTCTGAATCTTGCAGGGGTGGTGACTCCACCACTTCTCTGGGGACCCTCTTCCAATGCTTAACCTGTCTTTCAGTGGAGAAATTCTTCCTCATATCCAGCCTGCACCTCCACTGGCACAGCTTGAAGCCATTTCCCCTTGTCCTGTTGATTGTTACTTGAGAGAAGAGGCCAACTTGCTCCAGCACCTCAGTGTCCTTCTTGTGACACTCCCACCCAACTTGGTGTCATTTGCAACAGGGCTGGCCCCAAACCTGAGCCCTGGGGGACATCTCCTGTGACTGACAACCAAATTTGACTCCATTCAAATGGAAGTCATGGGCTTCATACAAGGATGACAGAATTAATTTCTTTGGCTTGTCTTATGCAAGAGCTAGGCAGCCAGAGACCCTGAATCGCACTACTGTACTCTAAACTACTACTTCAATTTCATTCTCAAATTGATGAACCTTTATTAATAATTTTTCTTAAAAAGTTATATCTTTATATCTCTATTAAGTGACAGAATCTACTCAGTTTTGAGAAAAATGCAGTGAAAGGGGAGGAAAAAACCCAGTAAACACCTTTGTTATGTCTTTTTAGATGTCCAGGGTGTTGGACATCTAAAAAATTGATATTTCAATTTACTTTTGGTATGAGTCCAGCTGTAACTTTAATTTTTCTGGTTTATGTTCAGTGAAATTTCAAAATAACAGTTCATTGTTAGTTCAGGTTAAAAAAGCAATGTTTGCCCAAATTTTAGGGGTGGGTTGACTGCAGCTCCCTGCTTATGATTTTTTTTTTTTTTTTTTTTTTTTTTTTTTTTTTTTTTTTTTTTTTTTTTTTTTTTTTTTGTATTACAGATCTTGACAACTGAAAGAACAGTTTGCTGTTTTCTGGAAACTTAGTATTCCTGTGGTCACTGCATTTAATGGGAAAATTAAGACAAAAGCTTTCTCAGTGTACACATCATTCTGTGTGCCTAACTGGATGAGGAAGGAAACTTGTGGATGTTCTTTTCAGAGGAACTGTCTTGTGGCATGAGTTTGTTCATGTTGAAAATCACGAGCTAATCCTTTCATGGCAGCCCATGGGCATAAAAGCCTCTTGCAGGACAATGACAGTACTTACAGTGACCACTGTAAGCCTCTTGCAGGACAGTGTGCAGCCTTTGGGTGTGTGCAGCTCTGTGATTGTTGATCCCTTTTCCTCTTCATTTTTGTACAGCATTGTATGAGTTTCTCAACTTGCATGCTTTACCTTCCTTTTTCAATGTGGCCAGTTATGGCTGCAATTGAAGAAAGCTCGAGAAAGAAAAATTCCTTCCCCTTCTGTGTATGAAAAAAATTAATTTATGAAAGTATATGAGAATATGCTAATACATGCTTCCTTTATGTACACATGCTTTTAAATATACTTGCTTTTTCTAAGAGCTCATTCTTGACATAAACCTGGATACACGGGAAAAATATACAAGTTCCCTATCATGCAGCTGATCTGTGTCCATTACGTATTTTGTACCTTGCTGCCATCTGTCCACTGGCACGCTGCATGGATAGAGTAATAGGGGAAAATTCCAGTTAACTCTGAGCAGCAGACAGCAGATATTGGTGGTTTTCTGATCCATGGAACAGCATTAAGTGTCCCTTGACTTCCTAAAGACTTCCTAAAAATGTTTTGACCTTTGCTTCATATGATATTGTATTCATTCTAAACTATGTTGCAATAAGGAAACATTGTTTTAAACTGAATTTAAGAAATCTAGACTGCAATTTTGAGAAAATAATATAAATATGTGAAGAATGTATTACTTTAAATATATATATATAGAGAGAGTATCTACATTATGCTAATTATCTGGTATTCTACACTAGTTCAAGGGTTCAGCAGTGATTATTGCTGAAAACCTCACTCTGGCAGGACTCTTCCATAGGAAACCTTATGTGCTTACAATCAGCCTGCTGAATTGCACATTATCTGCAATTTTCAGTAACCTGCTCTACATGACCTGTCCAAGTCAGGTAGCACTGCAGCATTTCTGGATGGGAGTGCTTACAGCCCTCCACTGGGTCTGACAAGTGCCTGCAAGGTCAAGAGAAGCATTGCTCAGGTAGATTTTGAGTCTGCAAGCTGTTCCATTTGGCTCCAATTGTCTGTGCATTTGGAATAGTCCATGGGGGACAGGATTACCAATGGAGTAAATCCTGCCCTCTCCAAGTACACATTTCCATGTTATTACTCTTTGCTATCTGCGTTCATTCAGGGACAAAAGTCTTCATTGAGCTTCCAGACAGTTCTCTGCTATTTTGTATGGAAATAATTTGCAAACCTCTGTTAGCAAAGCAAACTGAGACAGGAAATGTAGATAAAATCATGAGGGTGCATGTACTGGGGTGGGTTGTAAAAGCCCTCCTTAGACAGCTGCTCTGGTGGAAGTCCATAAGGATTTACACAAATTCAGCAGAAATCTTGTTTCAGGTTATAATTTAAAAGTTTTTTTCTGGTCCTCTGGAGATATTAAATTATTTTAGGGAAGAACTGGTTGCAGTTTAATTCAGTTCCTCCCACCAAGATCTCTTCAATGTTTATTCCTTAGGTAACATCCCTCTGTTCAGGTCACAACAGGGAGTCAGTGGTTTGGTGTCTTTGGCTAATACTATTTATAGTGTTTGTTTTGTCCCTATAAGCAGGTCTTACAATTGAAATTATTATATCTTCTTGATGTCTCAGATGGAACATGCAGCTATAGAAGCAGAATGTTGTTTTTACTGTGGCATTGACAGTATTCATAAATGTTTGTGGTACACAGATGTACACCCTTAAGCTGATCTAGACAAAAAACCCTTTATGAAGATGGTAGGGTTTTTTCCCTTCTCCCACAAGAATTGCCTTCCTGTGGTTGAGGAATGTATAAGGGAGACGGGGATAATCTGAACAGGGATCTCACTCTGTCTTGGAATATTGGTCAATATCTGCTTCAGCAGTGAAATAACAGCTAGAGTGAGAATTTCCAAAGGATCTGGAGAATATTCACAGCCTTGCATTATTTATTTTTGAAGATGAGGCTATAGAGAAAAAGTGGTTTAATTTTCTTCTCTTGGTAAGCACACACAAAAGCTTCTAAATTTTAGGGAAATTAAAGCCAATAAATTAGCATTGTAATATAATGAATTTTTCCATCTGTGTTCTGAAGATTTTGATACCCTTAGAATGATAATTCTTCCCTGCTGAAGCCTGTGTCAGAATGACCAGTTCTTATGAGTTCAGCCTCTGCCAAAGGAGGATATTCTGTCCTGCTCCAGTGATTTGTTCTCTGGGCTTCTGTGGGTTTCTGTGTCTGGAACTTGTGTGAGGCTGGTTCTTGTCTGGGTGCCTTGTGATGCCTTTGGAGGATTGCCTGGGAATTTCTGTAGTGACTCTAATCAAGCCATGGGACATTCAGTTGGAGTCACAGTTCCTCCAGAGATGCAGAGAAATCCTGGATATGTGTTCAGCTCAGATGTACCACAGATGTGCAGGAGGAGAGATTTGCACATGGCAGAGAAATCCAGCTTGCCTGAGATAGAGCTTGGTGTCTCATCTGACCCAAATACTCAGTTTGACAGGAAAATCATAAATGGCAATGGAAGACACAATTAAAGCTTTTTTCCCATATTCAATTTCCAGTGCATCAGCTTCTGGAGAACCTAAGTAGAGATAATGGGGGTGGGGAAAGGACCACACTGCAGTAGGCAGCAGATGGACCAAGCCAGTCTTCACCCTGTTGCATGAGTAATTGCAGAGCTATGATTTAGAGATGGAAAAATGTGCATGTTAATCTAGAATCCTCTTTTTTTCTGGAAAAACCACAGATTCTTGAGAAGCACAGTGCAAATCATGAGGACAGTTTGGGATCCCTGTTCTAGATTTTTTTGTTCTGAAATACTTGGTCTGCCCTGAGCAGTACCAGACATCCGGAAAATCTGGCTACCTGATACTCAAAGTGTATCTCAGCTGGCTTTTTCTGCTATTGGCCAAGCTGTTATGTTGATAAGTTGAGGTTCCTTAAATTACATGTTACTTACATCTTGTACTGTGTCCGAATCACTTTGATCTGTAGTTCTACCCAGGATTTTGTTCTCTGCTTTGACCTTTGTGCAGCAGTTCAGAGCTCTTTACTTTGTCTAACGCTATAGCAAGTGAGTGTATTCTGAAATGTTGTCCTTAGATATTTGACAGAATTCATGTGCACAGTCTCAGGTGCTTCAGAAGTGCTTCTGTAAATGGCTGGTTCTCCTGATAGTGATTACACACATCCTGGATGCAACTGGCAAAGGGACAAACCTCAGTGGGATGGAGTTCAAGACACCTGGCAGTGCTACCTTGCTCCCAGTGCCAGTGGGACATGTGACACGTTCACCTGACCCCCTGAGAGGAGGGGGGGAAGCTGCCACAGACTCTGCCTTTTGTCATTTCCACTCTGTCCCAGTGTGTGTGTCCTGTCTGGGGAAAATCCTCTGAAGAGTTTCTCAAGATATTGCAGGTTAAATAAAGGCACAAAATTAATCCTTCTGGAAGGCTTGGGAAGTGAAACGGGATAGAATCACCTTACAAGCATTTTAGGGATTATTGTAATTTTTTCTCATTCATTTTGTTTTGTACTGCTTTGTGCCTGGGATATGACACTAGAAAGAGATATTTGTCTATTAATTTACCTTCTTTCTGCTAGAGGGGAAGAATAGATAGCTGATAAGTTTAGGAGGATAATATGGAATGTCCTCTGGAAAATTTCATACTGGTTTCTGCCACACATGGTGCCTTAACACACGCAGTAATTAAAAAAAAAAAAAGACAAGCAAACTAATGAACTAAGAATAGAGTACTACTTAATATATATAGATATATTTAATTAATGTCTCTTAATTTTTTGATAGAAATTATTGAAGCAAAGGTCATTTGTTATAAACAAATTTCCCATCCCCCACCATAAAAATGTGGAATGTCTTTCTCTTACTTCTGCTAAAACATCTGGGGCTCTGTGAAATCAGCCTGTGGAGAAATTAAATGAAATGTTACATTTCTGTGTTGTCAGATGTCTGTCAGCTGCTAGTAAGAGGAATATTGAATAAATCCTTTAGGCTCCAACTGCATGGCTTACTATAGGGTTAGGGATAAATGTGTATCAAGTTCTCAGTTTTAAACAGACAGCTTCTCCCAAATGGGGAGAAAAAAAATTGTGGTAGTGATGTTAGTGAAGAGATCTATAATATCTACAGAAAAAAAAATGTATATTTCTATCTATTCTATTAGGGATAAATATATCCATAATACACAGGCATATAGACAACATAGATGTAGTATAGATGTAATCTACCTATATGTTGCATATAGATTCTATAAGCATGTGATATCTATATACATTTTAATGTGTGCATAACATTTTCTTTCTGTCCATAAAAACTCATTCTTTTTTTTATATTTCTAATGCCTTTATTCTAATGCATTTGACTTCTACTGATTAAAATATTTCCTCATTTCTTTGCATGTTACTTGGTAAGCTGCTGAAAAATTATAGCAGATGTGGGGGGGATTGTGCTCCTTTTTAATAATAATTAGACAATTGGCAAATAAAAACCAGTTGTAGGGATTGAAGTAGGCAGTTCATCTACAGAGAATCATATTTTTCTTATTGTCTACATGTAATGGAAAATATGGAAATAATTTCTCTGACTTCAACTGAAGAATGTATGAAGGGGTTAAAATAAGAAATCTGTGATAATCTTATGTAAACAACTCTCAAATATGACATTTGATTTTTTTCAATCTATCAAATCAAAGTTACATTTCTTGCAGTTTGCACTAGGTGCTCCATAATTTTGCCTTCCTTAAACCTTGAAAAAGACCTAATTCAGTCTTTATTAGTTTCTCCTAGTAATAGAAAACAGGGAAGAAGTGAAGATTGGGGGATTGTTTGGTTAATAGGTTGGTTGGTTTGATGGTGGATATTTTTTCATCATTTTAGATGAGTTTTGATACCAACTGCTGTGCAGATATGTGTTTATGTGCTATACAGCAGAGCAGATCCAAGAAAATTCTTAGGAAAATTTAGAAAATGTACTGTGTGTTTGCTGGTAGGCTTCAGCAACAGATCACATTTGTCACTAAGCTTTACAGTATTTTCCATGTATAAGTATATTTTCTTTAATGTATTCTGGCCTAGATGTTGTGTCTCAGATGAGAGAATTAATTAGGTGGGGAATTCCAGGGCTGGATTATGTCAATGGCAAGTAAATCGACTTCTCTGCAGTTGATGCTACCTTTTTTTTTTAAGATTAGTATAATTAGTCTCATTTTACAGGCACAGAAATGGATTCAGAAAAGCAGAGTCACTTGCATGGGTTTGCAGGAGCCTTTTGGAGCACATCTGGGGCCATGCAAAGGAGCCATGCTGGGAGCACCAAGGTGTTGCTGGAACTGCAGTGTGGGTGTCTGTGGGTGCCACTGAAACATCTCCCTTGCCATGGGGCAGACAGACGAGCTGCAGAACCTTTGCAGGTCAGCTCTGTCTGTGGCAAAGTGTCTGCTGCACTTAACATAAAGCTATTGCCTGAACAGTCTGGGATCCGCACAGGAAAATCATGGCCCCTTTAGATGTGCCTGATATTTCTCTTTTCCCTCTTTCCACTTTCTCAAGCCAAGTTTTGGATGTTGTCCTCACAGCTGGAAACACTGAGGAAAAGAGTGAGGAGTGGGATTTGAGGCTGGTGTTGTTTTGTGTCCCATTGAAATGCAAGTGGTTCTTAATGTGTCAGGATGTAGAAAGAGGAGAAAAAGAAGAGAGAAATGTGTGAACAGAGGTGAAGAACTGTCATTGCTCTCTATTACTAAATAGGCAGAGTAGGCTGATGTCATTGTGACCATAGGAACAAAAAACCCCAGAGAGATGCTAGGCTTGATTACATCAGTTCATAAAATGGCCTTTGCTTTCCTCTTTGCACTACCAGCTTTGATGCAAACACTGATGTAATGCAAGAACTTGGTAAAAGCGCAAAACAACCGTGCTGTAATTTTTGTAGCTTCAGAGAGGATTCTTTGTTATTGATGGAATGGTGATTGTGCCACTCGTTTCAGTAAGTACCTTTTATAACAGTTGCCTAGATGACATTCAGCTGGACTGGCAGAAGCACATTTTCATCCTTTGATGCCGTTTCTAACACAATCCGTAGTTGAAATGGAAAATTTTGCTTCTTCATCTTCTTTTACACACACACACAGGAACTTGAATAGAGAAGAATGGAAGTCCTGCATTATTTTAATGCATTAAAATATGCAAATATACTTCCTTTTTTTGTTGTTGAACTTCCTCCTTATTCTGCCAATATATATGAGAATTTGAATGGGTCCTACTAGGAATGCTTATTGAGGCAGGGTTCCCAGCTTGCTGCAGTGGGGGGCTTGGGCTCAGTCAGAACACCTAGACTGGCCAACATTGAAACATCTGTCTTTGCAACTTGGTTCAGGAATGTGGGTAAATAAGGCTCTGCACCCTTACCCAGCTATTTGCAAAATGAGAGCTTAAGTGTGTTTTGATGTAGCTTAAGGATACACAAACACATAGAGTAATGAACTTATCTCGGGCTTTAGTAAACATGTAGTTGTGTTGCAGAACTCTTTACTGTCTTTGTTAAATGGTAGCTGTCAGTGTAAAATTGGTTATCCTGTACATCACATCTGAATTTCATACTCTGCCAGCATGGCTTGAGAAATATTTAGAATGTGGTTTTCACAGGGAAGATGTGTACTGGAGAATACCCTTAATAAAAGGGAACCATTAAGGGAGTTGTGAAAATAATATTGATTTAGCACATGAGAAATAAGAGTAACTTCTATTTAGCATAATAAAAAATGTGGAGGAGGAGGGTAGTTTTTGGAGAGGAACTTTGCATTGTGAAGAAGTGAGTGCATCCTGGGTCATTTTGCCAAATAACTCCATAACCATGTAAGCATAAAACATCAGCTTGGAACACTTAATCTAAAATGTTGGGCATTTCTCCATTAAAAATCTGTCTTGCCTGTTTTTGAAAAAGTAGAATTAGGCAGTTTAAAGTTTTGTTTCTTCTGCTATAAAAATAGTTAAGGACTGTCCGTTAATATCATTCTAAAATCATCACAGTTCTGTTGTTTACAAGAGAAAATATTTTTTTTAGGTGTTTCATCCTCATATTAGGAAAAATCCCACATCTGCCCACAAAATTTATAGTTTTCCATAGAATATAGGAAAATTATATTAAAAGAAAAAAAAAGGAGGAGGGGTGAGAAGCAAGCATTCAAATTTCCATGGAAGCTCTGTGTTTATGTAAAGTACAGCAGCTGCACTGCAAATTCCCCTCTCTGGATGACCTCAGTTCTGAACAAGACAGACTGTTCTGGCTGCAGGTGTGATTACTGAATTATTTGTTCTGTTTTAGTGTCAGTCAGTTACAGAGAAGCATTATGGGTAAAATTTGTATCCACTGAATGAAGTGAATTCGTAGATTTGGTATTCCACAGTTCACTATGTGCCTTCCTGCTATTGCAGAAATAGTTTATTTTATTCTCTTGAATTGCATTAGTTAAATAGGACAGACAAGAGGAAGTGACTCCAGCAACAACCTCTGAATACATCAGGCAGGCAGAAAGGCAGGATTGCACTGAAGATGGTGCTGGGCATAAAAGACAGTTTTGACAGCTGAATTAGGATTTTTTTTTTTTTTTAAGAGGTTTGTATATGTTGTTGGAATTGAGAATTTTAAGTTTCTTCTCCATGCTTCTTGAGAAATAGAGCTGTGAGAAATACTCACTCCTAACACATGCATCCAGTCAGTTTGAATGTGATTATTCTTGTGAACCTGCCAGCAGTTTTCCAATCTACCTTAGATCACATTGGTCTTTGCCAGGTCTCTGTACTTATTTATGTTCTGTGTGCCTTTTATCTCTTACCAGCTTATGCAGCTTTATAGGAAAATCCTTTTCTTTCATTAGTGCTTGGTGCAGACTGCCAGAGAGCAGGACTGATGGACTGAAATGTGGCTGCTTTTCTCACACTTGTCTCCAACCAGACAGGTGCAGTCAGACTGGGGAACCTGGGTTCCTGAGCACCTGATGTGCAGCATGTCTCACTTTCCAGGGTCTTGGAAGAATCAGCACAGATCTAGAGCCCCCAAAAGGGAGTCCTTGTAGAAAGATGGGTGTAGTTTTCCCCAGATAATGAGCAAATGCAGTCTCTGCTTTGGCAACCATTTAAGAGAGCTATTCACTGTTAAAAGTGTGACTTCAGCAGCCAAGGCAAACTTGTACTTCTAGGAGGTTCTCCCTTCTCTTGATGAAAGGGCAATAACAGGACATGGCATTTCAGGTGAGTGGTAGCCCTGTAAGGGTTAAGGAGTGATGGCAATGGTGTCTTTATGCATCCACTATTCTGATCCTGCTCTCTTCAAACGTGGTCCTAACAGGATTGGCTTTGTGTGAGGCACAGAGTATTAGTACAGAAATGTGTGTGAGAATTTGGAAACATTTTTTTTAAAAGGGGATTGAGATTCCTACGCAAAAAACAATGTATTCATAAACATTTTTGTGTTGTGTTTAATGGCTTGCCATTATGCCATGTGCTTTAAGTAAAAAATAGATGGAAAATGGAAGGACATTTGCTGAGACTTATTTTAAATACTGATCTTGTTTCTGATCCAATGCAGTTTCTTTAAATGATCTAATTGAAGACATATAGGGAAACAGATCAGCTATCTCTGAGGATTAACAAGGGGTTTGGGTGAGTAGTGAATGATAAACAGGTCAAAGGAATGTGTAATCCAGTGCAGTTATACTACAGCATGATTCTCCTGAGCATGAGAATTGCCTATTTTTCTTTAAAACCATCTGAAGCAGATAGATCTTCCTCATGAAATCAGTAATGCATTCATGGTAGGACATGGAAACACATCAACATTTCTAAGGGTGGGAAGTAGTGGAAGAGGGATTTGGCAGGGTCAAGGACAGCTCAAACAACACCCACTGCTGTTGGTGTGGGGAGTAGTGAGACGCTGTGGTAAACAGCTGGGATTTCTCTGACTCATTCATTCTCCATTCCCACCTCATCGCTCTGTCTATGTGTGGGGGTGGCCAGGTATGTTTCTAGGCAAGGAAGTCATTAAAATTGATGTCACATCTCATAGTCACATTAGGGAGGAGAGGGGACATAAGTGCATCTTTTTCTTACCTGTTTTGGGGCCTTTTTGCACTCACCTGTGTGTTGTTTGTGACCATCAGTAAAAAGAGTAGGGGAGCAACTCAGAGATAGCCAATTATCCCTCAGGAGGATACCAGAGCCTATATCTTTAGTCTCACCTGTCTGTGGCATGCCAGGCACTAGGCTGCACATCCCTGTTAAGGTGCAGGAAGGGCCTTTCACAGAAACAGAACTGTGAATATCTTTGTAGTATTGTCTTCATTTGCCCACTTGCTTTCTGGGGGGTGGATGGTGGTTTTAGGTCCATAGCAGTTGATCTGACCAAGGGTATAAAGGTTAGGGGTGATAGAATTAGGGCCATACTAACTTCAGCAGGTGGTATGGCTTGTGCTTGAATCAATTCTGCCTCCTGCTGAGAAAAACTGGTGCAATAATAAAGTATGAAGGCTGGGTGTCTTGGAGCTTGAAGGTCACAAGTCAGAGTTCATGGTGTGCTCACTATCCTGCATTAACAGCTTGTCTGTCAACACCAGGGTTGGACATTCTGCTTCAGAAAAGGCACCTCCATGCAGAAACTTAGGGCAAGGTTACTATTCCAGTAACCTGGAATAGTATTTTGTGTATGTGTTCTTTTGTTAGATGGTGTAAGGTAGAGCAGAGAGTCAGCCCACTTATAATAATAATAAAATCTGACACACCTGAGCCCAGGGAGGCCAGCAGGAAGAAGATAATGAAACCTGCAGTAAGTGAGGTAGCACCATGCAGCATTCAAACAACTTATATATAACTTGAGACAAATAAGAGTTGTTTCTTTATGATCTTTGAACTTGTTTGCATGTTTCTTATTTGTTCTTTCAGGAAAGACAGTGAAGTCTTTAACTGCTCCAGAAGAAGAGGGTCTGGAAAGAAAATGTCTCTGGCAAAAAAAGTATCAGGTAACACTGGTAGTGGGGAAGCTTCTTAATTTTTAAAATATTTATCTCAACCAGTCTTGATGAACTTAGTTACACCTGAATTTGAAGTTACAGGTTCAGAGGAAGGAAATCTTTAACTCTTAGTCGCTGAAACCAGAAAAGTGCATGCTTTTCATTTTTATATAAAGTGCTACTGCTTTTGATATGCAAATGGGGCACTGTACTCTGTAACCTCAGTCTTCTAGAGAGCAAAAGGAAGGGCAGAGAAAAATGTGTGTGATGCAGGAATTCAAATGATGTGGAGAGAGGGTTCCTAAATGCAGTCCTAAATTCCAGTAAAGCAAAAAGAGATCAAATCAGCTTGGACTCTGAGGGCAAGGATTGCCCTGTGTTGTAAGGGGCACTTGATGATTCCTGCGTGCCTTGAGTATAAAAGGTAACTGAGAAGACTGAATGTTAAAGTAGCTGGAGCAAGCAGTAATAGAACTGAGTGGGTTGTAGCCGAGTGACAGCTCATCATATAATCATCATGTTTTCCACTTAGAGCATCTCTGAAAAACAAGAAAGATGGTTTAATTCTTTTTGATTTTCTTCTAAAAAGAGATTTTGAGTAATTGTTTTTTGGAAAAAAAACATTGACATCTGGACTATAGGTACCTATTTTGAGTGATAGAAGAGTTATTGCCTGTGGTTCAAAATACATTCTCTCACACACACTCCCCTCATTAAATCACAGGGAGAATTTCCCTTAGTCATTTTTCTTTTTCCTTAATTGCCTTCTCTTGCACAGAGGTCAGGCTGGCTCTGCTGGCATTTCATGGTGTAGAAGCAATCACTGAGGAAAGCACAGATTTGTGCATGTTTTGGTGTCTTTGGTGCTCCATTCTTCCTCCTGCCCACATCTCACCCCTGAGAATTCTAGATGTAGAAGAAGAATCCTAGATGGGCACAGATGGAGCACCTGAGTGACCCTTTGAGCACAGTCCCCTGCCCTCGCCTTGGCTCAGCTGTACCACGATGGAGAGCCAGGCCACTGTTCCCCCTTCTCCCTCAATCCTCAGTTCCAAGAAGCTGCTTGAGGAGAAGCAATGGTGATTATATATAGCAGTAACAGGTTTCCAGTTTTTACAGGCAGCTCTCACTAACCTCTAAGTCAGGCTCTTTTTTTAGCATTATCAGCAGAGTGGCAACTGGAAAACGGCTTTATTAGGTGAAATAGGATTTAAAGAAAAATGGGTCTCATGAGATGAAGCTAAAATCAATAGGAGATTGCACTTTGTGCTGTGAATCTTTAGGAATCCATATGTATTGTGTGGTCTAGTTTTGGGTTGGGAGCTTGAGGTTTTGAATCCAGAGGTGTGCTTTGCAGTTAATGAAATAGGATACTTATAAAACTGTAATTGCATTTATTATTTGTAAAGGTGAAGCTGTCCCTATGAAGTTGATGAAGTTTCATTAAAATATCTTGAAGGGTGAAGCTATGGCTGTGTTTTCCTGGGAAGTCAGCAAACTGGTGGTTGGTGCAGAGTGTTAGAGATAACTTCAGTTGTTTGCTTTTGTGTTTTCAGAAGGGGTAGCTCTGTTAGCAGCAGTGCACTCCACTGAACTGCTAAAGTTTGTGCAGCTCTCTAGCAATAGGTTTTCCTACTACAGCCCACCACTGAATGTCTATATGCCTGTAAATTGCTTTGCTGATGGCTTTCAGTTCCTGTTGGGGAGGTTGCATGTGTATAAGACTCAGAAGTAGCTTTTTCTCAGAAACTTAGGACAGATAAGTTAACTAGAAATTATCAGAAATTAGGAATATACGTGTCAAAAGTCATTCATCTTTTGCCACCTAGGAATGATTGAATGAAGGACATACATTCTCATTTGAGAATTCTGAGCTTTCAGTGGCTAGGAGAAAAAAGAGCTACTTATTTAATAGGAGTTTTAAAAGGTGAGTATGTTCAATAAAGTGTAGGTGTTCACAGTACTCACAGAGGCAAAACCAAGCTTTATGATCTTGTATTTATTTCTCAGTCATGTTTACAGACCACTCAGACAATCACCACAGCAGCTGTCACCAGATTGCCCAAAACAGTGGTGCAGAGAAGGAAGAGGAATCCTCCTGTTCAGGCATTTGGGGTTTTAGCACCACCTTTGAGTCAGGGCAGACCACTTTTGCTGGGAAAATGCTATAAGGCAGAGAGGTGGAGATTGGGGATAACATCCACTGTTGGTTCAATTCAGATTGTACCTATTTTATTTCAGAAGATGAATGTAGAATGTAGATAATTGATAAACTTGAGAATTGAGATTTGGTATCTTTCTAGCACAGGCCTGGAAAAGTGCCTTTGCTTTTGGTGATAAAGAACTATGTGTAGTGTGCAAGGTCTTAATTAAAAAATTAGTTTTCCCTTGTAAAAACATGTCTCTAGCTTTTGACCAGTCAAACATTTGCTGTATTTTCTGTGACTTCATGCTGTTACTGCAGATGCTGACACATAACCAGACAGCTGCCTCTAAGTGACACATGCTCTGGGAGCTAAAGGAAATGTACAGAAAGCTTCCCAATATCTTGGTGATACTGCTTCTGTCACCAAAACCTTCATGAGTCATCAGAGATTGTCACATTTTGGTTCTGCCATAAACAAGAGCCAGGTTGAATTTTGAAAGTATTAACAACTTTTATAGGAACTTACTGTAAATGTTTCATGTTCTTTTCAGAAATATTTTCTTGTGATAGTTTCAGTTTGACTCTAGTGCCATTTGTTTTTCTTTCATTATGGATGAATCATCAAATAGCTGAATGTAGAATTGAATACTGAGGTCAAATTCATTGCTTGTATTGGCAATTACAATTTCATTTAAATCTGTAGTTTACACTAGTAAGAAGCTGTGGCTTTTGCTGTAGCCTCTTCATTGAAGGACACGTTTTGTATCTCCATGCCCATTGTTTGTGCTGTCATCTGAATTAAATCCAATTAGGATGACACCAATATTCTTTCTCTCATTTTCCCAACCTCTGTTTTATTACCCAGTGGATGCATGCAAACATCTAGGGATGGTGTTAACAGGAGGCAGAGGAACCACAGGAGACTTTTCTTTGCAGCCCCTTATGTATTAAATTTTTCCCTTCGGGTTTTTGCTATCTAGAGAGCGATTTGTTCTGGCTCTCTTTTAACTTGTGCAGTTGGAACAGATGTTTTTATTGGGCCTTCAGAGAGACTAAGGAGCACTTTGATGGACAGTGACACTCTGAGCAGTGCTTCCACGTGTGCTGTTTCTAACTGAGTGCTGGGAGTGTGCAGCAGCTGAGCAGGATGAGAGGGCACCAGGACAGCACAGCAGCATTACTGATGCTCTCGATGATTTGTTTGTGTGAAGGAAATGCTGCTGTTGCAAAGGAATCAGATGAACTCACAGATCTTGAGCACCATTTTTCACCTGTGAGAATTTTGGCATAGTTATGTGTATTTGTAAAATCTGCATATGACAATAAAAACACTACAGTGAAACAGAAGTGAAGTTTGGGTAATGTTTCAGTCTAGAAGTTTGAAATAAAGACTTTGGTAAGAGTGAAAAAAGTATCTGAATGATCTCTTTAAAATGTCTAAATCTGGCATTTTGGATTGTTTCCTATAGTGCTGAGAATTAAAGGTGTGTTATCTTTAGTCAAAAGTGTCAGTAAAATTTTGCATGTGAAATTCAGTAGAAATTTGTTAAAATGTGCATGTAAGTTCCCAACAGCATGGAGTTGTATCTTTATTTTCTAAATCTTCAAGGTTTTGTGACCACCACTTGGAAGTACTCTATGTATGAATATGGAGACTGTTTGGTTCTTTCTGATCAGGTTACCTTGGCTGTTTTCCCTTTTCAGTGCAGTTCCACAGAATAGTGAAATTAATATTCTAAGTGGCTGGCATGAGTTCACCAGGTGAGCTCAACTCAGCCTGGGGAGCAGGTAGTGTCTAAGGACTTTAAAAATGTCCAGCAAAGGGATGGTATGTTGAAATAAATTTGTGCAACAGCATATACTTGTAAAAAATACAGCTAAGAGAATGGAAAAGGAAAATAGAAAAGAGTTTGTTAGTCTGTCTTTTTTTGTAAAAGAAATACATTTGACAGATATGTGGGTTTTCTTACATAAATACATAATTGCCTTTTCTTTTTAATGAGGGAGAAAGTGTAACTAGGAGGGATATAACTTGAAAGAATTGTGGGAATTCACAATTCATATTCTTAATATTTAAAAATTATAAGAATGAAAGCCCCCAAAACTTTAGATTGTGTTTTAAACTTTGATTAATGATGCATAGACTAATAGAGAAGCAATATTTAGTTACTGTCAAAGAAAAAATTATATTTGGTCACAGTTTGCTAAAAAGACTGTAAAAGAAGGATATGTGCATGTCATTTTTGCTCTCTTAGCAGGAAGAGTAGATTAAAGCTATATAAATGACAACATGCTCACATATCCAGTCAGGATGCAAAACACTTGAGATAAAGCTCATTAAATCACTCTGGTCTATGCTTCATGGTTAATTTAATTAATATTGAGGATTCTTTTAGATCAGTCTGTAGTGCTTGTTGTTTTGGGGGGCTATTGGCTTTTTTTAAAATCATATTACTTTTTGTGAGCAAAATGAATACTTACCAGTCTGCAGGTGAATTTTGTGTAAGTAGTAAGGGACTAAGTATTGGATCTACTAGAATATTGTACTCAGTTCTGCCACTGACAGAACTAGTCAAACTGGTAAGAAACCAACCCTCTAAACTGGATTTTGAGGTGTATTTCCTCTGTTTATCTAAGTCTAACAGGAAGGGGGCTGGATTCCTAAGAAGCTGCCATCTGATGTGGTTAGCATAGACTTTTTTTTTTTCCATAATAATGCTACAGAAAAGTATTCCAGGGTCAGAGTGTAGTGGGTATGACAAATGGATGCAGTAGAGTAAATTAGTATCACTTTTGGAATAAAACAGTAAAACTTGTTCTGCTCTTTTCTCCATCCTCACAGGCACATGATACTGCAGAGGTTCAAAATCAGAAGTAAATCAGCTGGACAGTTGCCTCCTGCCTTCCTAAATAGGCAAACTTATTAGAAACAGAAGAAGGGGCCTACCTACCTCATTCCTGTGAGTAGCTATAAACATCCCCACCACCCCTCAAACCAGCATCTGGCAGGTTGTTGTTTAGGAATGCTGAGCATAAGGATGTGGTGAAGAAAACAAAAATTTTAATTTGTTTTCTTGTTGACAACAATTAAGTGTAGCCAACCAAAGAAACCAACTAAAATTATTAACAGGCTACCAGCATGCCTATTGCCTGTGGCTACACAGAGCTGATGGATGATGCATTGTTACTCAGTAAATGAACCTTTATCTGTGCTTCCCAAAGCTTGGATGCTGCTTAAGTTCCTAAAACCATCCATATTGTTGCCATGTTAAACTGATGCTGCAGTTGATGTGTCACTGCAGGAGCTGTTTGGGGCTCAGTTCTCTGTTTGTTTATTTTAGTTCTGTATTTCCTAGCAGTTCATTCTGTAATACCGTGGTGTAACCTGTTGTGAGGCTTGAACAGAAGATCCCCAGAGTGACCCCCTTGGTCAGGGCAGTGACCAGGACAGGGCTGAACAGCTGCAGTGTTCAGTGCTGATATTCACCTGCTCTGAGCTGCCTTTTCCTTGCTGACTCTGCCCCTTCTTTCCCCAGGGAGAAGGTGGGTTTGCTGGTGTGGATGCCTGCCTCATTTGCTTCACCAAAATGAGTTAGGGCATGCAGGAGAGAAGGGAGACTTTTGCAAGCAGAACCTATCATGGTGAGTCAGATTTTGTCCCTGCTTTTGCTCTAGAGCTTCTCAGTGTCCCTACATTGCTTAAACCAAACTGTCACACAGAACTCTCTCTTCCCTGGAAGTATGTTACACATAACCCTTCCTTGGCAGCAGTGCTGGATTGAGAGGTTCTTCCCCACTGCTTTTGCCTCCCCTGCCACATGAGGTCCACAAAAGTGCTTGGGGGGACCTTCAGCAAATTAAAGCAGCAAATTGAATGGAGCTGCAAATAATTACTCTCTACATTGTACACATGAAAAGTATGAGAAACTCTGGTCTGTAGCTTTGATTTGGAATCACAGCATCTGTCTTGAACATTATACTAAAATTAAGTACATGAGAACTGTATTTTTAATTTGGGTTGCTAAATACCCTCTAAAATACTTCACAGAGATTAGTTCTCCATTAGTACAGATTAAGTTTTCTGTCACCGTTCACTGTAATTGTGAAGGAGCCCCAGCAGAACTCCTGACAGTCCATAGCACTGCAGCATGGACATTGTATCTGCCCTGGTATCTTCATTTAATGGATTTGTTTCTAATTTTGAAGCTTAACCTTGAGTTTGAAATTCGCTGCAAAGAACTTTCTCAACAGCAATAGGGAGTAATGAAACATAGTTTGCTGTAGAAGCATTGCCCTTCTCCCTCCTCCTCATGATGATAGTTCTGTCTCATGTCTTGCCTTCTTTATTGCCTTCATTTCTCCAGGTTTTCCGAGCCTCCCACTTCTGTGTTCTCAGTTTTCACATCATCTCAGTACCTTGTACAGTTGTGTCAGGTCAAGCTTCTGGGTGGAGGGTTCCCCCACACTGCACTCAGATAGGCCTAAGCACTTACACATCTACAAATATGACAGTTTTGAATTAATTCAGGATTAATTTAAACAAAACAAATGCAATATCTTCTGAAAAATGTTCAAGCAAACCTTCATACCAAATGCGTGTAAGCAGACTGGATTTTGTGTGGATAAGCAAAAAAGCAAAGGTAGAATTCACAAATCTTTCTTTCCTACCCTCAAGCATGGATTTCTCCAGTTCCTGTGTTGTTTTGGGAGTGTTTTTTGGTGTGGGTTTTTTTTTGGGGGGGGCAGTATTTTTGTTTTCTTTTTGTTTGGTTTTTTGTTTTTCTTTTTGTCTCTGACTGCCAGAGATCTCTGCTTGAACATAGATTCTGTGTCTTTCTCTGCTTCAACACAGATTCTTTATCTCTTCCTTTCAGAAGTGGGACTTGATGTTCCAAACTGTCTTACAGTTGAACTATTGCTGAGCTCATCAGTTCTCTCTATAGCCAATGCACAATTTTTTTCCAAGCTCCACCCTCCTCTGTGCATACTGGATTTTATTTAAGCTTTTGAGGATTAAGTATGGTACTAGTAAAACCTTTGAGATTCTTGCTGAGAGTTGTCTAAGTATCCATTTTGATCATGGAGAAGCCGCTGTATCCGTGTGTTGAACAGAGAATTTTTTCTTTGGAACCATTGTCACTTCAGAAATCCTTGTGAGTTTGGTCACTGCACTCAGCATCTGCAAGTCCCTGTCTCTCTGCTTGGGTGTCAGACTACTTTGATTTGTCCTTGCCAGATCACCAGCACTGAGCAGATTGCATTGCTCTGTTCTGCTGGGACAAAGTCAATCCATGTTAATGGCTTCTTTAATCTTTTAAAAGTGATTATTTTATTTGGGGCAGTGGCTCCAGCCAATTCCATTCTCTTGGTAGAGATAGCAGTAAAATAGAGATAAGGAGTGCCTGCATAAGACAAGTCAGACTCTAGTCTTGCCTCATTTTGTGCCCAATTGAACTGAAAAAAAATTCTATGCTTGGTTCTCAGAAGTTGTAGCATTGCATGGCTCATGTGGTTTACCTTCTCCAACCTTGATTTCAGGTAATACTGGTTAGCCCTGTATATTAACTCTTATGTATCTAATCTAAACCAAATTAATCCAATGTATATTGCTTGTGCATCTGAATTGTCTAATTCTACTGTATACTTCTGTTAGATTTTGGTTTTTAAGGTCCAGAAGAGGGAAAAATTAGAGTAGAACAAGGAACCTGCAGACTTGAAAAAAAAGGAGAAAATTCAATTATCTATTATTCCACCTTCCATAAATTTTTTAATGGTATAAGTCTCTTTTAAGCTATTTATTGTTTTGATAAAAATAGATCCTTCTTGGATATTCCTTCTACCAACTTCACAGAACTTTATTCTCTGTGTGTCCCTCGATGCCCTGTTTTAATGGCTGAACCTTCAGGTGCTGTGGTGCTGCTGTTTTGAACGGTGGGAGCCTTCAGGTCCTACTAAGCTCAGTGTCTGCTTGAGCAAGGTTGGATTCTGGCTTGTAAATAAGCCCAAGCTTCTCTCACCTGTCCTCCCAGTGCCTCCTGGATGCTCCTCCTTTGCAAAGGAATTTCCAGGTTCTAGTTTATTTTACACATCTGCATCAGGCAGCTGCTTTTCCCAGCAGGGCTGGTGACAGCATCACCCAAAGCACAACAAACTCCTGCCTAGGAGTTGTTAGGAAACCGCCTTCTTTGGGATGTAGGCCATGTCCCAGAACTTTCCTGGAGTGAGGAGGTGGTTATCACTTCTAATTTTCTGATGCAGTTACTATAACTTGTAGTCAGAGTGATAAGACACAAATGTTATTCCATTTTATTTAAGTGCCATCTTGGTTGTTGCTGTGGTAGTATTTTTACAGAAGTTGGCTTATTATAGAGCAGTGGCATTTGGTTTTGCAAGTAACTGGGACACATTACCTGCCACTACAGGCAGCTTACTCTTGAATTCATCATTTGGCAGTTACTGTTCATTTTAGGCTGATTTAAGATGATGTATCATTTGATTATAGTCTGAATTTCAATATTGAATTTGTCCTAGGACTCCTCATTAAGATACAATTAATGAAGACTAAATGCTGCATTAGGATACTTGGGCAGCTCTGCCTAACGTGGGTGGAAGCAGAACTGCCTGTAATTACAGGCAATGCTCTGTCATTCTGAGATTTAATTTCTAGTTGGATTGGTTATTTAATAACTGTCTATTATCAGACAACTATATTACATACTAGCAACAATATTGTTATTGCATGAGGTACATACTGTGAGTGCAAACATGGAGATGTATAAAACATAAACATTCTAGTTAGTGCTCTTTACCTCTGCTGCATGCCTTTACAGCTTTCATCACTTATTTTATCAGTGTGAACTACATTAAAATGGAAAACAAATTACTTTTGCTATATATTAGAAGTAGTGTAAAATAAATGCTATTCCACAGTGAGAAATGAGATTCATTCTCTTTTGCTCAAACTGTTTAAATCCTGTTTTTACCACTGAATCCGTGTCTCTAAAGCACAAATTTCACAGAGCTTGTCAGGCCAGTGTATTTCTTCTCTGAGCCAGTACTGTCCAAGGTAGTTTCTCATGGAATTTCTGGAAATCTTTGTTTGTCTTGAAGATTTCTTTTTCACAATAAACTTGCTCTTCTGAGGTAGGTAGTTCCAGACCTGGGTGAAAAGAATTAAATGTATCCTTTAAAAAATGTTTGCACTGGACAATCCATCAGGATATAAATTTAATTTAAAAATATGGACTGGTTCAGTTTAGAGCAAGATCCTGTCATTCTACAGGAATTTATCTTAATCTAAGGATGTTAATCCATGAAAATAACCAATATAGAGCAGTAGAAGGATACAGTTTAAGTATTTGATGCAGTATACTTTGATAGTATTTATACACTCCTTTTATAGTTATTTAGCATGAAGTCCATGAGAATTTCTATTCCATTGTTTTTGCTGTTAAGAATATGATGTGCATATTAACATACAGACAAGAATAGAGACAGTAGTGGCTGCATGATGAAAGTATGATCTTTGTGTCTCTTCAGGTATTACTATTTGAGATAAGGTGATTAGAAACTTTTTAATTTCAAATGTGTTAAACCTTTAAAATCAGAATGGTTTGAAATAAATATGTCTATCTCTTCTAGATGCTGCATGGGTTCTGTAGTAGAGTTTTAGCATTTCACAACTAAATTATGGTCCAGCCTAAGTTCATTCAGAGTCATATTTATGAGTAAATTCATGTGGTTTTGAATTAACTTCCCTGCAAAGCCAGAAAGGATTTCAGTAAATTAGACAAAAGCTATCCATACCTGATTTCTTGGCGTTTTTAATGTATCTGAGGGCAGAGAGCATATGCCTGGAGAAGCTGGTACTGTTTGTATTGCTAGAAGAAGAAAGCCTCTTTTCTCTTCATAGAGAAGACAGGAAATACCTTGTTTCCAAGTAAATCATCTCCTCTCACATTTCTTTTGAGCTACCTCTGTATATTTAAGGCATGAAAAACTGACATCATTTGTTTCACATGGATGTTTAAAATCTTTGGAAACTTTACCCATGGAGAATAAAGTTTTGAGCAACTAAAATAAGTTACAGCATAAATTAGACCAGCAAGATTCTAAAAGCATCTCTTCATGGAGCAGTTAACTCTTTGCAGAGGACTAGAGGAGCCTTAACACTCTTATAAGCTGAAACCACGTTTGGCAAATAGTAAATTTCAAGACTGAAGAAGGTCAAACAAACACTGTCATGAAGTCCCAGACACTTTATTTCCTGGTCACATTTTGCTAAATTTGGAACTGAGTCTACATCCTTTGCAAAATGTGTACTGCATGTAATTATATTCTAAATATTGTTTCACTGGAGGCTATGAGATTTGACTGTTTCATTTGTGTTATTTATTGTTGCTATGCTACAAAAATGAATTGTGCACTGGTGGTAGAATAAACTACCAGATGTCTTATTTGTTTTATTAAACTGGCAGGGATTAAAAGGATATCTTATTAAATGTCTTGGTTGAAAAGTTATGTGAGTAATTGGATACATTTTTATGGTGAGGTATTTTATTTTGTGAGGGAATGATCTTTTCCCTTTATGCAAAAATTAAGAGAGATTTACACTCTTCTCAGCAATTGTTGTTTAACAGAGTTTTTATTACATACAAGAAATCATTTCAATATTTTTTCATTGATTCTGAAAGCATCTTCTGGATGCTCCAATACTATGATGAGACAGATACAATTTTGATTCTTGTGACAATTAAAGCATCACTGAGAGGAGGTGCCCCACAAGAGGAAGTCAGTTGTCTCTTTGTGAAAGTTTGGCTGGTGCAGAAAGAATCCGTGAAATTAGCAGAGTACTTCTTTTTTACACTGCTTGACAGAAGTGCATACACGTGTCTGGGCTAACTCTGGGATGTGCTGGTGGCTGCACAGGTTTAGGGTATATTAAAGAACAGAAATCCATAAGAAAATGATGCTTCCTTCTCTCTGCTGCTTGCAGAACAACTTCCTGCAAAACTGATAGGATTTCCCAAATAAGTTTTCTGCACATGAAACTGGTTTATTCATTCTGTGAATTCATAGATATTAAGTGTGCCTTGAAGTATGCTGATCCTTGCATGTTATTAACCAAAAGTAGATAGATGGGTCCAGATAAAACTGAAGAGATTGGTACCTTCAGCATTGAGATCTGCCTTCTATTTCTGAAAAATGTTGGAGCTATTTATAAATTTGGAAGATCACAGGACTGTATGTGGCTTATCATGCTTGTGCTTGTTGGTTCAGCTTCTGATGTACTATTGTAATTAACTTTATTCCTAGCTTTCACAATCACAAGGCTGTTTTTCTATTTTTAAGGCCTTCTGCAAGAATACTGGATATTTTATCTTCACTTTAGCACTGTGGCACATTGCAAACGATGTATAAGGCCTAAGTGTTTCCCTTTATTTCTTTTCAGAGTATATAGTATGTACAATGTGCTGTTTAACATCATAGCCAGCTTAGTAATGCCCAGGAGAAAGCTTCCAAGGCCCAGAAGGGAGAGCAAAAGTACTATAAAAGCTAAACTCTAAATTTTGTCTTTACACCTCTACCTACAATGAGCAGGGAGCTGAAAAAAAATTGGTGTGGTTTTTTCAGACTGTTTAAAATACAGATGCAAGAGAAGGAAAAAGACTGCATTTCCTCCCTGCTCTTCCTTAGCACATTAGCACACTTTAGAGCAATACATGCTGTGCATTTTTCCTGCTCAGCCAAGGCATGGTGAGTCTTTCCATTACAAACATTACTTCATTGCTGCTCTTCTGTGTTAGCAAGGCAAAGTGATATAGTTCCAGCAGTTCAGGTATTTTTTTCAGCCAGGTTTCTCCAGTAAGAAATCTGATACCCTACAGCTTTAGTCCTTACCTTTTTGTCTCCACATAGGAAAAAAAAAAAAAAAAAAAAAACAACAAAACAACAACAACAAAAAAGGCCTGTGCTGAAGCCTTTGCTCTCATAGATGTGTGTGCCTTCACCTCAGTATTTAACAGATAAATTAGTTCATGGAAAGAAATGAGAACAATGTGAGCAAATCTGTTCCTTAGCAAATTCTTGTAGTGGATTGTAGAAGGCCTGATAGGACAGGAAGATTTCCAAGATCAGCTTTCAGAGGTGACACAGGCTGGAGTGACTTCTATTAAGTGTCTGACTTTTCCAGAGGTAAAGTATTATGGGAATGTTTACTTCTTATCTCTAAGTAGCAATTGCAATTATAACATTAATTCTCTGAATGTCTCTCTGTTTCATAGCTTAAATTCTGTCATTTGAATTACAGAGAAGGTACAGAGCCAGATTTTCAACCTCCTGCTGGAGATCATTTGTATAACTTTGGGCCATTTGGCTGTGGCTTTACTTCAGGAGACTGACAGTCTAATTTAATCAAGCAGATGTGGATTTGTATATGTGGAGTAGATATTCAGTCACATAAGCCGTGTAAAAATTCACAGGTCAGATTCAGGACTGTTTGAAGTTGTCCAAGAAGTTCTTTGCAACTAAATCTCTTTTGGATGAAATCTATTTATGGAAGTGGTATTTTTTTTTTTTTATTCCTTTTATTTAAAGTCTCCAATCTATAGAGACCATCACCACAGAAAATTTATTGCTATGCTTAAGAAAATAGTAGTTGCTGTGTAGTTTCTGAATTGTATATATTACAATGCACATAAGCAGACCCATTTTTATATTAATTAAAACACAAATACTAGTGGCATGAGCTTAGTTTTGATCCAAGTTTAAATATTTAACTGTGATGGTGATGACCTTCTTCTTTTCTTGACATACCACTTTTACTTTGAAGCTAGTGCTTGAAAAACCCAATTTTTATCAACTGGGTAAAATTCAGCTTGTACCTTTTTACATTTTCAAGTACCATGAACTCCCCACAGATAGTTTGCTTTTCAGTGTGTACTGACTGCAGCTCCAAGAAATGAGCTCATTCTGTCTGTCATGAAATGGAGAACACGGCTGGTTAATCAACTGCTTCAGCAAACAGAAAAGCAAGAGGTTTTTCCCAAACATTTGTACATAAGAGAAAAGCTGACTCAAGTGACTGAACACTGCACATCTGCTGGTTTTGGCTGGGCTAGAGTTAATTTTCTTCACACTGTCTGGTATGGGGCTGTGTTTTGGATTCGTGCTGAGCACAGGGTTGATGATCAGGGATGTTTTTGTCATTGCTGAGTGGGGCTCACACAGAGCCAAGGCCTTTCCTGCTTTTCCTATTCCAAGCTGGGGGGGATCTGGGGGTGCACGGGAGGCTCAGGAGACACAGCCAGGACAGGCGACCCCCACTGACCACAGGGATGTTCCAGACCCTGTGACATCATGCCCAGCATATAAAATTGGGAAAAGAAGAAGGAAGGGGAGGACATTTGGAGTGATGGTGTTTG
The DNA here is from genome assembly GCA_013401135.1 of Cettia cetti. NCBI lineage: Eukaryota > Metazoa > Chordata > Aves > Passeriformes > Sylviidae > Cettia > Cettia cetti. The sequence goes on along the minus strand of VZUI01084971.1, from coordinate 6,888 downwards.
TCTCCCTCAGCCATCATTCTGTGTGATGGGGCCCTGCCCTCCTGGGGATGGCTGAACACCTGCCCAACCATGGGAAGCACTGAATTGATTCCTTATTTTGCTTTGTTCTCCCTGTAAAACGATCTTCATCTCAACCCAGGAGTTTTCCAGCTTTTACCTTTACCAATTCTCACTCTGGTCCTGCTGGAGGGGGAGTGGCCGAGGAGCTGTGTGGGGCTGGGCACATAGTGCCTGTCTGGCAGGCTGGCTGATTTAGTGCAAAGTGACTGACGTAAAAAATAGAGCCATCCTTTTTTCAAATAGGTTTCTGCAAAGCTAAGCAGGGGAAATGAGAGTTCTGCTTCTTGCACTGTGGTTGGTCACTCCTTAAGCCACCCCACTCATATAGTTGGGTTTTTTGCAGATGATGGAAGACCATGGTTTCAAGCAAACTCTTTTTTGTTGGTTTATTCTTTTCTTGGTTGGGTTTTTTGTTTTGGGGGGGCTTGAGGGATTTGTTTTGTTTTGTGGGGTTTTGTTTGTATGTTTTTGGTGGTGTTTGTTGGGTTTTTAAAAATTCCTTTTGTGTGGCTTATAGTCTTGTCTGTCTGTGGAGCATCCTGCTCTCTAAACACTACTGATCTGTTGTTGTGGGACCAACTCCCTGCATCAAATCATAATTTTCTCTTCCTCCCTCCCACACAGCCATTTGTACTTCATATAAAACCTAAATGGACTTGAAGATCTTCATTGAAATGGTTCCTGTTCCACATCCACAACTTTTTATTCTGAACCAACAGTAGCAGAATTTGCTCTCTCCTCCTTGCATTTCTGGCTAATAAGCAGCCCTGCTAGTCAGGCAGAGCCATTTTCTGCCATGAGTTTTTGAATAATTTCTAATAAATTGACAGTGGGTATTGTCCAAAGTGCTGAAACATTTGTTTCTAAAAATAATCAGCAACAACTCCCAATCAGCTCTGCTATGCATCTGGCTTCTGATCAGCAGCAAAGCAGAGGAGCTTGATCAATGTCTTTAAAATAAAGAAAAAAATATTCAGTGTATGAAAGAGAATAGGGGTTTTTTTAGAGCTTAAAGGATTTTTTTATTGTATCTGTCAACTTTCCAAGGCTTTTATGACAAAATGCAGGGAAAAATACAGGTATTTCTGAAATCCTTTCAAAATCTAATTTCAGATGTTTAAAAAATACATAAATATTTTTCTCTGCAGCAGATTAAATTGAAAGATATTTGTATGCTGAAGCTTGCAGTAAGCTCTGCAAATATGTCCTATTTCCTCAGAGTGGTGATGTCATCACGTTTGTCAGCTAAGGGTCAAGGAGACTGCCAATTCTTTTGTACTTTTCCTCTCTTTTTCCTGTCTGGGAGTTCATGGTGGGATATTTGTTTCAGAAGAGATTGTTCTTCATTAAGTTTACAGGTGCTCTTCTCATGTGTTAATTTGGTACATGAGTTTAAAAAATGCAGGCACTGTTATTTCTTTTTTAGCCCTTGCCTGTAGACATTAATATTCAGTGTAGTGAAGGGTTTTATGCCCCCACCCCCAGGCTCTATTTTGCAATCAATAGCCTTTTCCATATGTTTTTTCCTGGCATTATGAATTTCCTAGTTTGTACAGTGCTATTTAATTCCATGTCCTGCTTTTCCATAGAATGCAATAATACATGATGACGACAGTGGCAATTAGAACTAATGGGCTACTTCTTAGAAATGCTGAATATCCATTAATCTTGTTGAACTTGGTCAGAAATTAGGCTATTTTAACATCAAACTTGGGATATCTGTTAGTTGCTGTTGCTTTTTTTGTGTGTGTACAATTCTGCTGAATGTTTCCTTATAACACTTTCCTTGATTCATCTTTAGTTCTTTCATCTTGACTCAGCCTTTAGTTCCCCTTGTTTAGCCTGAGTATTTGTTATTAATTATTATTTTTCATATTGCCAGAATTACAGGAAAAATCATAACTGTAGAGGTAGTTACAGCTTATTTATGGCTAGAGAAGACTAAGTCTGTGTTACCAAATTTGACTAAATGAAAGAGGGATTTTTTCCCTACTGTTTAGGGCATTTTTAAAAAGCTTTTTGATGAACAACCATTCTTAATACTAGATAATTTCGCATTCATTTCACTAAATTACTTTCTTACTGCAGGACTTTCAACTACTTATGTAGTCTAAGTGAAACACACAGTTGTTATATTATGTATCTTTAAAATGTTGTGAAATGAATCATTCTAGATCCCATGTTTCAAATCTTTATTTCCTTATTTGTATCTCTAGCTGTTTTAAAATCTTGGAGATATTTAATGATAGGGGTTTTTTTAGGATGAAAAGGAATTAAGTCTTCTACTTAGTTTCATTTTCTAAACTAAATGCAGTAACTGAGGAACATCATGTTTCACAGAAATAAGGGTGGGAGTCTCAGGGTTGGGGAGAAATTACCCAGTTCTGTTTTGCTGCATTGTGTGTGTGTGTGTGCTCTTCCCTGCTGGAGCTCATTTAGCTCAGCACACACTGAGCCAATATTCCAGCTTCTGCTGAATTCCAGCACATTAAACAAATGCCTGCTCATAGCTTGCTATTCTATCTTATGTGCACCTGAGGACTTACAAGGACTTGCTTTTTGTACATAATCTGAATTTCAGAAGTTCAATCCTGCTGCTATTTTTAGGGTAGTTGTAAGAGAGAGAACTTTCTCATCAGTCTGTCACTGAAGCTGTGGGATGAACCAATTGAGAGGATCAGTATTTTTAAGAGGAATGTGGAAAAATCACCATTTTGTGTTTTGCCTTGATGCAAGGAACAATGTAACGTGCAGAGTAACAGACAGTCAAGCCTTGTGTTTAAAATAGCAGCTGAATTGTCTCCATCAAGGCTTGGATGTGCTGCAGACTCCATTTTTAAAGACTATACTGAACCCTTAATAGCTGACTGTGCACTTGACATACAATTAAGCATTTGAGCTTTCCTCTAATCTCTGTGTACAAGAAGATAAAGGATGCTTGGAGAGTTGTATCAGTAAGACTATTTATACAGAGCTCATACTGCTAACACTTTTGATGTCCTTTAAGCTTCTGCCTTCATATCCCTGTCAACTCAATCCACTGCACACATTTTCTGAGTCAAACTGGCATAAGCTGGGAAGGGGAGAAATGTGTTCACATGCAAGAACACTGGTCACAGTAAGACTTTTTCTAGCAGGAGGAGAAATCCTTTCCTTCATCAGTAAGTTGTGACAGACTCTACAGTCTTAGGACATAGATAAAGCAATAGGTGTTTCTCATGCAGTGATTATAAAGAGATTTCAAGTGATGAGGATTCAGAAAAAAAAAAAAGAAACTGAGTTTGTGTCAGCACTTTGGACTGTGCTCAAGAACTTGTCTTTGAAAAATTAGATCATTGAGGTGCTGCCTTACTCTGGGGAATGACAACTGTCACAGGGATCTGCAAGAACATGAAACATTAGCTAGTCATGGATTTTTTGTAGCTGAGCTGTAGACAGATGCTGTATTTCAAATTTTGCATCCTTTCCCCCACAGTTTTCAACACAGACATCTGCAGGACACAGATAGACACAGTTCCATAGCTAGAATAAAATTATAATTTCTTCGGTACTTGTCCTTTGTCTTTAAGAAGACCAGTAGCAATAGTGGCCACCTTTATCATAAATACCCCTCCCCGCCGGTGATCTCATTATTATTTCTTGAATATTGTTGTTTCCCTATTATTAGGATTATCTTTTCCCTCATATGTTGCTTGAGCTAAATTAGATAATTGCAAAGAACCAATGCACAGTGAGCAAGACCTTGTACTGAATGTAGAATTTGCACTGAAGAAGCCAGGTCTTGACAGACTCCAAGCACAAAGCTGCTGCTACAGAAGGTGATGATTTATGTCTGGACTTACAGCTACTTCAGTGTGCATGTATGTAACAAAAATAATGGAAGCAAACACACACTTGGGATGTGCTCACACTTGGGGAGATGCTGATCCACATTCAACAGAATATTGGCAGAGGTTTTCAGCACAGTGCAGCTGATCCTAAGCTGCTGAGAAAATTGTAGGAAGTATTTGAGTTCTGTGTCAGAAGCAGAAGTGGAAAATGGAACCCCTTTTGAGTTCAGAACAAGCAGTGCATGAGCATCTTGGGAGAGAATTGAGGTATTTCTAGAAACTGAGTGGAGGAAGCTTCTTCAGCTCTTTGATAGTGACTACTTTGAAATGTCAGATAAAAATAGGGGGAAATGAGAGTTTCTGTGGATATTCATTCTTAACAATGAACATCTCTGATCTCTGGCCTCAGATTCTGAGTCTGATTTTGCCTCAGACTCTTACCTTCAAAAGACACACCCCCCCCCCCCCCCCCCCCATTGGAGATTGAGTTCTTTGGTTTGCAATACGTATACAGCATCTTCAGGCTGCGTTTCATTTTCTTTGCTGACTTCACACAGAAGCTGTTGCAAGGACCATGCAAATGTAAAAAGATAAAATCAAAATCTGTGCTCAGAATGATAAAAGAATTGCAACTGAAATTCCATCCATTCCATTCCTTTTTGTATCTCATAGTAATTCTATTCTAAGTTTTTATATCTTTGTGTAGTTTGTCACAGACCAAGTTGGGGTCATATAGGGAGCATTCTTCAGTTTCTTGGCCCACTATACAGGGCAATACAGCAGAGTAAGCAGTATTTAGGGTTGATCTTGAACTGCTGAAGCCCCAATGCATGCCTGAGAAAGGCTAAAAAGAGCTGAGCAATGTGCATGTTCTTGTGCCCCGACCATTACAGTATCCATGGTAATATTTTAGATAACTTATTTACAACCCCAAGAAAAATGAAATATTTTAATTTTCATTTAAATGGTAAATTGTGATATAAGAATAAAAAAAATTACTGCAAGCACATAAGTTGAGTCCTCTTTCAACAGAAGAAGTAGGCTGAGTGTTGGAAAGTGTTTATTACTGTCCTGATAGCTAACAGGAGTTTCATAGTGTAGATATTTCAGTTTGTTAATATCGTATAGCTGGAAATGTGGAGGCATATTCACACATGTAGATTATTTCTATCCCCTGCAGTCCAAGTACCTTTGAAAGTGTTAAGAGTTAGTAAAAATTGCTTCTGTAAGTTGAGGGTTTTACAGTTGGGGTTTTTTTAAGTTCTCTAAGGATGATAAAGAGAGGGTCACAGGCAAATGTGGTTTGACTGCATTTCCTTTGGAATGTATGCAATTACACTTTTTTAAGCTGTTACAATCTTTGAAATAATCTGCTTCAGTGTTGAGGGTATCTGTGGTGTGCTACAGTGAGTTCCAACAAAGAATTGAAGATAATACTTTGGTCAGATTTATGGTTCTTGCAGGAAAATATGTCACAATGAAGGAAAAAAGGTAGGAATCTTATTAACTCCTACATGTTAGTTCACATACACCTAAATTAACACTTGTTAATTTAGGTACTTAACTCATGTTACAGTTGAGTTCTCACACAGAAAACTGGGAGTTTTTGCATAGGAACTATTATCTACTGAGATTTGGTTACTTGTGTATGTATTTTAGGAAATAACAAGAAATAATGTTCTGTTTTCATATCCTAATTCTTACAAATTCATGAAAATTGTGGACCTTGATATAGTTTTGCCTGTTTTAAAAGCATTATCAGAAGGAATGTTTCCTATGATAGAAAGATTTAGGTGGTTAAATCCTGATTTTGGTGGGGTTGGGCCCAGTTACAACTGTTTTGTGAATGAATTAAAAAACCAGAAACAGTAAAACTGATTGTAAGTGCCTTTTAGAATAATAAGGTGAAGCTTATAGTAATTGGATTATGTATTTGCAAGCAACAGTATTTATTCTTAGGAGATAGGAGTAGATTATATGGAAAGGGAACTGCTGTATCTTTTAAAAATAAACCCTATGAAATGGTGTTCCTTCTTTCTTCATGTGCTCATCTATTTTCATCAAAAAGAGTGGCTATGGATTGAGTCTTCTCCTGGTTATCTCTTCATTAGTTCATTGCTTCAGATTTTGGAAGTTTATGAGAAGCAAACTTTCAAAGCTGTATTTGGTGACTCTGAGGACAAAGAACTGTTAAAAGAAATTCCAAGTGCAAGTTGCCATTTTCATGTTGGAGAGCAGTAAGGATATTTTTGTACATTGATAATTCTTTTTTTATTAATTGTCTCTGTTGTGCCCAAGTAATAATCTTAATGCAAATTACTGCATGTGGTAATTTATCTCTATTAAGAGTAGTATCTATTAGGTTTCTAAGGTCAAAGGTAAAGGCTATTTTGGGCAGTTATTATTACTCAAATAGCAGAAGTGTAATGATTAATATACTACTGCTTTTTCTTTTTTCTTCTAGATTTCTCAGGGGACAAAATTTTGCTTATTCATACCTTCTACTGTGGCAAAAATGGATTATATTCCTCACCAAAAACCAGCAGCATAACACCCATCCAACACCTGCCTCAAGGAACTCTTATTTAAAGTCTATTGTAAGTCAAATTAACCACTTGTTTAAAGGCAGCTTTGATCAGCTGTGTGTCTATTTACAGCTCCGCACCCAGCCCCGCTGGCCTGAGCAGGGTGGCTTTGCTGCAGCTGCTGCTGATCTTGCGTGGCAGCAGAGGAGGCGGGGAGCGGCTGCAGGGCTCGGGCTGGGCCCGCGGCTGCGGTGTCACCCGGCTGTCCCCTCAGGAGGGAGCGGGCTCGGGCTGGGCCCGCGGCTGCGGTGTCACCCGGCTGTCCCCTCAGGAGGGAGCGGGCTCGGGCTGGGCCCGCGGCTGCGGTGTCACCCGGCTGTCCCCTCAGGAGGGAGCGGGCTCGGGCTGGGCCCGCGGCTGCGGTGTCACCCGGCTGTCCCCTCAGGAGGGAGCGGGCTCGGGCTGGGCCCGCG
>VZUI01084964.1:0-70922 GCA_013401135.1 Cettia cetti | reverse complement strand
AAAGGAAAGGAAAGGAAAGGAAAGGAAAGGAAAGGAAAGGAAAGGAAAGGAAAGGAAAGGAAAGGAAAGGAAAGGAAAAACATATAAAAATAAACCAGTTTTCAAAGGATATTTTCTCTAGGGGGGCACAAATAACCTCTAATTAAGCAAGAATGAGCTCTTTCAATTCTTGTACAAGTTTTGAATATTTTTTGACATTTCTATCTTATGTGCATGTTCTGCTTTCTAAAAATTTTTAGTATTGATGTCATGGTTACAGTCTTTCAACTTCACCAGATTTATCTGAAGCTGGTAGTCAAAACTTTGTATCTTCTTTATGCAACAAGAAAACAAATTGTCTCCTGATATTTCACAAAAACAAAAGCAAACCAACCCACCCAACTACAAACAAAAACAAATCCCCCAACAACAACTGTGAAAATTACCCAAAATACTTGACAAAACCAAAACTTCCCAAAATGTCAAAGCTTGAGTAAACATTTTCAACAAGGTAAAGTCTACACATCCAACTGAATAGAGCTGAATGTGACTTTGCTCACCCCTCATGCCAGACCAGATCTGGTTCAGATCCTACTGCTCAACAAGGCTCTTAAGTGAAGCTCTGGTGAATGAAGCTCTCTTTTAAATGAAGCTCTGGTGGTAAGGTTACCCAAATCCTCTGTCAGGTCTGGCCAGTACTGTTAGTCAGGTTGAGAAAATAAGCAACTTCTGTAGCTATCTCTTAATAGAATTACAGAATCGGGAATATCCTGAGTTGGAAAGGACCCACAAGGATCACTGAGTCTGACTCCTGGCCCTGCAGGGGATGGAGCCAAGAATCCCAGCCTGACCACCGCCCTGGGGAGCCTGTTTAGTGCCCAACCACCCTCTATGATATCCAGCTAAAACCTCCCCGGCACACTTATTGATGATGGAGAACTCCATCTTTTGGGGCTTTGGTATTTCATGACTATTCAGAATGAAGAAGCAAATTTCCATGTGCATAAAGCTTCTGGTTTCTTTTCTTCAGAAGCCCAGTTTCTGATTTTTAAAATAGTTTTGCTGGTTTTATTTTTGTTTTTGTTTTTGTTTCTTTCAATTCCTGCAATTCATCAAAGGAGAAAGCAGCGTGGTCTTTCCAACTAAGGGTAGATGGAAGCTCAAAGAAAGCTCAAAAACAGTGCGGAGGTCTTGTAGTTTTCAATTAATTTATCTTAATCAGGAATCTAAAAGTTAGTGGTGTGGTTATGCTCAGGGATTAAGACATCTAATTTTAGATGTCTGCACGCAAGATAAATGGCTGGGTACCCATTAAAGAGAGTAGAGGTCCAGTCAATGCAATTAGTGGTTTAGAAAGAGATGAAGCAAATGTCTATATCTGGTCAACCAATAGCTTGCCAAACTTAAGACTTATGCTCATATGCAAATACCTAAATTTAGATATGCAGTGGCTTGAGTCAGTTGCCTGAAAATAGAAGTCTGACAACACTTGAAGTGTCCTTGCATTTTGGAGACACCCACACAGAGCTGGCCTATGTGGAGCAGGACTTTATGGAGAGATGTCTGGAACCACTTGCCAGTGGAAGCCAGGTGTGGTGCCCTACCAACTGCTTGTGTCTGCTGAAATGGTTCCCCAGCACTGAGCTTAACCTGGGACTTTCAACTGCTCATGTAAAAAGTGGTAACACTCAAAAATGCTCTAGGCTGAGACAGCTAAAAGGGCTGGCAGATACCACATATTATCAAAAGGGTGCTGCTCCCAGAAAACATAGGTTGATGAGAAACTTAGGCAGGGCCTAACTTTAAGGAATTGAATAGAGGTCCAGTTGTTAAGCTCATAATGTAGGTCTTGTTTTCATAATCAGTGGAAAGGAATACAGAAAGAAGCTCATCTCTTTCTAAGACAAAGGTCAAAGGCAGGTCAGATGAATTGACCTCCAGATTTCACTCCACTGATAGAAAAGAGAAACCAGCATGGCTTGTTTTTGTTTCCAGTTTGGGAGACAGAGCTGGTAAAAATGCAGGTTGCATAGGAGTCCATGTAGCATCCTAAGCAGCCAGGACCCATCATCCTTCCAACAAAATATTCAGATATACCATATGCATTTATACTGTCACTATATGCCTTTCAAACTCTATTACCAACAACTGAGTGAAGAGACTGACACAAGATGTGTATTACAAACATCTATATTGGGATGGAATCCCTGGCAACAGTGCCCATCAGTATAAAACAAACCACCACATCTTGCAGTCCTGAATAAGATCCAGTGCAGAGATAGCATAAGAAAAATTTGCAGACAGCTTGTTTATGACCAAGTGGCCATTTTTTTCTGTTTGCTTTACAAGCTAATGTGGTTATACTGCATGGAGCTTTTCTCCCAGAATGATCCCGAAGCGTTTCATAAATTGAAAAGATGCAAAGGAGCAGGGGGAAAAGGAGGAGGAAGAAAAAAATGTTTTACCTCTGCTGGGAAAATGAAGCCGTTTTTTCCAGGTGAGAAGTCTGGCAGTTAAAATTGGTTAAAGGACATTGCCAGTAGATATCATCTCTGAGCAACTTCAAAAGGTTAGTTCTTCTGAGATGTAAGGCTGGATCTTTTAGTTATATGATGTGGCACAGACTGGAGGGGTAGGGCCAGAGGCATTTGCTGCACTTGATTTCCCCTTCGATTTCCCCCTAAGCAAAGGGTCAGATTCTCATTGCACCTTAGAACAAGTTCAGTTAGTGGAGGGAAAGTAAGTCCCAGCAAACCTTTGATGCTTACTGCTAAAGCCACATACAGAGGGAATCATATGCCTTGTACTCTTGACCAGAGGTTATTTTTCATTTATATGTAGTGTATAATGCATTTCAGTTTATGTTTCACTATGCAAATTCCCGTCTTCAGCCTAAAAAAATCTCTGTGTAAGTCCTACTTTCTACTACTAGCTAAACTGTCTTTCCTGGGGTTGTGGCTGAGCATGTTTCAGTCTGTGTCATAGTTGTTTAACCAAATTTCACCTGCCTTTTTACTGCTTTGTACAGGTACTAAGTTAAAGAATGTTTGGAATCAGCAGATTCCCTTTTTCTTATTGGTCTGAATGTTTTGTTCACTGGCATTGCTGTACCAAGAGCTCTTACATCTGCCCTTGAAACAGAGATAATCACTGAGTTCATTAAAGCCAGACACTGTGTTAGGCATGGTCTTTCAGATTCAACAAATGAGGCAAGACCTCATCCTGCAACAAAAATAACAAGGGATTAGCAATCTAGCATCCCAAGAGACAGATGCATGAGCGGCAAAAGGGGGAAGCTGTTTGGCTCAGAGTGCGGTTCTTCAAATTCAGGAATAAAGGGTTGTATCTGAAGCCCATGTGGTGGGAGGCTGGGCAAAATCAAACTGTATCCAGACCAAAATCAAAACCTCAGTTTACTGAAGATGAGATTTAGAAAGAAGGTAAATACTGCAGATAGATTTGCTGCCTGTAGGAAAATGAGGTAACTTCCTCCATATTTTGTGTACTAAGCTTCTTGTAGGACAGCTGCATTCTGCCCCGATGTTCTTAGCCTACCATATGTGACCACCCCCCTCAGAAGACAGAGGCTGTATGAGCACTAGAGACTTCTGGTATGTCCACTCTCTTTTGATAGACACTGTCACAGCATCTGTTGCAGAAACAGGAACACATCTGATGGAAGAAAATATCTTCTGCTTACAGGGAAGGCTGTGTAGTGTCCCTATTAAATAGTAATCAAATGGGGCATTGATTGTCAACTGATGCAGCAGCCTCGTTCCAGGGCTCCAGAGCAGCACCTGAACTCCAGAACTGAGCAGTTTGGCTCAGTCTGATAGTCCGCTCCCTCCGTGGGAGGAGTTCACTCACCTGGAAAGTCCTCTTGCTTTGTCCTGTGAGTCGCCAGCCTCTCGCCACGCACACCCTCCACAAGGCACGAGCTCCTCTCTCTGCTCTGCTCCCACCCTGTGCTGCAGCGGGAAATGTTATCACACTGGTGACATTTTCTTGCGCAGGCTGACATTTCCCTTTGGAAGGAGCTACTCACTTTACAGTCCCTTTATTTATTGTAGCTTTGGCTCATGGGCCACTATAGAGGTTATTTTAACATAGCTGTAATTAAGGATCTATGATGATAAGGTCCTTTAAGTAGGGGTCTGCTATTTTTATTCTACTGTAAAAATTACATACAACAAAAGGGATTGTGAAAATCATAAATACGGACAAGGTTGTGTTTCAGAACTCAGTAACAGTGGTGTAAATCACAATAAAAATCACTGTATTTAAGAGAGTCATACTGCTGTAAATTAGAAATAACTTTATATGGTATTAAGTGTTCTAAATGTATAAATTTTGAAAGACTGTGGTAGAAAAGTACCATCTTTTTTTTTTTTTTTTTTTTTTTTTTTTTTTTTTTTTTAAGTGGATTTCAAAGATCTAAGGTCACACTCAAAATTTATTTACCTGGTAAAGATTTTTTTTATATTTTTATATTTTGGATAATAATTTGTATTTTTGTTTAATGCAATAAGTAACTGATTGGTAAAACTGCTAGAATACTGATTATTTTCTGGTTTTGCACTTGAAGGTTGAAATAGAAAGCGAAAGAGTTGAAGAGAAGGAAAACACAGCAATATTAAACTGTTTTCATTATTTTATTTTCTCTCCAATACAAATACACAAAATGAAACATACCACAAATGGATCACCAACGAAAATATTGAAATAAAAAGTTAAACTTTTTATTTTATTGGAAGATATAGCAGTAAGGAGAGAACTAATCTTTCAAGGGAATAACAGAAATGATATTTTGGAAATTGAAAGTTAGAACATTTCATTCTAAAATATGTCAAAATGTGGCATCATAACAAAATTGGCACTAAAATTTTATTTTTATTCAGATTACTTTTTTTGTATTTTCATGAAGTCAGAATACAACAAAACAAACACATTTTAAAGTAGCATGGAATACGACAAGAGGAAATAGCCACAGGTTGAGTCAGGGGAGGTTAAATTGGATATTAGGGAAATAATTCTTCATCAAAAGAAGTATTTGACAAGCATGGGAACAGTGTTTCCAGGGTTGAGTCACCATCCATTTATGGGGCTTAAGGACATGTGAGCTTGGCAGTGCTGGGTCTGCTATTAGACTTGATGATCTTTAAGGTTGTTTCCAACTTAAATGATTCTATGATGCTGTAAAAAAGGTTTTTTATGTGTCTTAGAAATTCCATCTAAATCCAGATTATTTAATAATTGTTCATAAAAAATACTTTTTTGTGTTCAGATGGAACATCATGAGGATCAGCTCTTCTTGTTGCCTCTTTTCCCATTGCTGGGCACTGTTGAGAAGAGTGTGGTCCATCCTCGGTCACCTCCCTGCAGACTCTGATGGACAGGGATGAGGTTCACCCCCCGTCATCTCTTCTTGAGGCTGAACAGCAACAGCTTCCTCAGCCTTTACTCGTAACAGAGATACTTCAGTCCCTAATAATCCTTGTAAGCTCTCCACTGGAATTTCTTCAAGAGCACCACGTCTCCCCTCTCCTGAGGAGCTGAGAACTGGGCACAGAGTGACACAGGGCTCAGCAGAGGGTCAGGATCACCTCCCTGACCTGCTGGTAATGCTCTGCCTAAGGCACCCCAAAGAACCATTGGCCTTCCAGCAGGGAACACCCAGGGGAGGGTTCTTGTCCACAAGGACCCTCAGCTCATTCCAGACAGAGCTTCTTCCCAGAGTGTACAGGGGCATGGGATGTATGGCATTATTCTTCCTTCCAGAGTGCAGCACAGCACTCTGGGTTATCAACAAACAAACAAACAAACAAACAAACAAACAAACAAACAAAGAAAAAGAAAACAAGAAAATAAACAGAAAGGGAAAAAAAGAAAAAAGAGCACATACTCTTAATAAATACATTTTGCAATGGCATTAAAATCACAAGAAAAGCAGAGCCATCTGGAAATAATAGAAGTACACATAGTCTGTATAGTCATCATCCCTGGTATCTGTTTGTCTGCTTGTAATGAGAAAAGTAGCAAGTGTCTAGCAGCATATTAAAACTCATGCCACACTTGTGCATGGTACATAGGTTTCCTGGAATAACTGGTTGAGAAGATGGCAACAGTCTCTATATTTGAGATATTGCGGCTAACAAATTCAAAACTCTAACAGCACCAGCTCACTTTTTATTAATTTATTCAAGTTTAATTTTCTAGTTCCTTTGAATTGTCTCCTATTTTTCCCTGCGCATTTCATTAAAAACCAAAGAAACAAAAAAAACCCCACAAAACACCCAAAGCAGACAAAAAGACTCAGAAAGGAGATCTAGAGCTCGATTACTTAATGTTATTCACATAAATACATATTTAAAGTAGAATATTGATCCCTAAGATTCGGAGACAGCTTTGTGAACTGTAAACCCTGAAACTAAAGTTCTGATATTGTACCTGGACAAAGTTATGTTAATAGTGCATCTCTTTAGGGATATAAACATATCCCTATTTACAATAAAGGATATTTCTATAGGCTATTTCACATTAAAAAAAAAAACCATGCTGCATCTCCTTGTGCCAACTGGAATGCATAAAAGGCTCTTGAGACTGGAGCTTTAATAAATGGGCCAGATTAGTTAGCTCAGCCTCATCTCTGTGCTAACTACATTCACTTAGCTTTTTGTCATCTCAGTGCACATCAAGAAATCTCTCCCACCAACCTGCATTATGTCAAGCTGCATGAACCTGGGCTGAGCTATGCCCTTTTATTCAGAAACAAGACTTCAGCCAAGACTGATTGGAAAAATATAAAGCCCAAAACTCTCTTTTTTGATTTTGAAAATATCAAGCAATGGAGAAAACAGTTTCCCTCAGTGGTTTGTGACTCTGGTTAATCATCTCCTCTGTTGTGCCTAATTTCTAATTTGAATTTGTCTGGCTTCAGCTCCCAGCCATTAGTTCTTGATGTGCCTTTCCCCACTAGATTAAAGAGCCCATTAATACCCAGCGTTCTTCCCCTGTGAAGGTACTGATATGCTGTACTGCAGTCACCTCTCAGTCTTCATTTTAATAGGCTGAACAGATTGAGCTCTTTAAGTCTCTCTCTGTGAAGCAGTTTCTCTGGACCAGAAATCACTTCCATGGTTCTTTTCTGCACCCAGTTCATTTTTTTAATAAACTTTATTTTTATTCATGCAGATGCCACAATTGTATTCTAGTCTCAATCCTATGAATGTTGAACACAGAAATGAAATATTTTCTCCACTCTTTTGTACTTCCTTCCTTTTTGTGCAAACTAGCATCACACAAGCTTCTCTTCTGTCATTGCCTCTCTTAAAATCATTGTTTATACTTAACCTTTTCAAAGTCTTCAGTGTCCAGTGTCCTGTGTGGGTGGTGCATTTGTTGTTCCCAAATATGTGATTGCATTTAAAGAACCAAACACAGCAAAACTAAATATCATGGATGGCAGAGACTAGTTTACCAAGCAGCCTTTGTATGGCTGCTTGGATATTGGTAATATTGGTAAATATTGGCAATATTTATCCCTCAATCAGCTAAAGGACAAATAATGTGTGATATGCACATTTCACCAGTAATGACTTTAGATTTCTTTCCTGTCTCCTGTTTAAAATGTTGATGGACACAAAACCATTTTCTAACCTTCTCATATTCACTGGTGATTCCATATGATAAAAATATTTTTTCCCAGCTGTCAGTTAATCATCCAGCAGGATAGCACAGAGAAGTGGGTGTGTGTTGATGATACTCTGAAGCACATATTTTTAATCAAAATGGTGTGCTGAAATAAGAAATCCTTTATTGTATAACATTGTAGCAGAGTTATTCTTATCAAGCCACCTGTAAGCAGCTCCAAACATTCAACCAGGTTTGCTTTATGGAAACTATTTTCAATAAAGCATTATTGTTATTGTTGTTATTAATTATTGATCATATTATCCTAATTTTCTACCAGTTATATACTATTCAGTTTTCTATTTTCTGAGTGTTTGGTAAAATTTTCCATTCTCTTACTCAGAACTGAGATCTAGCATATATATATATATATACACATATATATATACACACACATACATATATAAAGTAGAGCAATAGAGTTATTTTTTTTAGAATCTTGTGGTGGTTTTGTATTATTTTGTTGTTTCTTTTTCTAAAAAAATAGTACAAATTCACATTAACAGGAAGATGAGCACTTAGGACACGTGCTCGCATTCCTGTTATGAGAATTTCAGTCCCATAGTCTGTAAATGTTTATGTCTAGGAATAATATTTCTCTATCTTTATTGGTTGCTGCTGGACTGAAAAGTTCTTAATTGACCTCATCTGCTACAAGTACTTCATATTGTCTCTTTCTAATATGAAAGCTAACTTCTCATATAAAGTATATCTTTTTTTGTCCTTATTATCTATTACTTATATTACTACTTAGCAATGGAAATATTTCACTCTTCAAATCTTTTTTACTCTTAGTACACTTGATAAATTATTCTTTTGGTTTTGCTTTTTTGTTTGTTTGTTGGTTTTTATGGTTCTGAGCCCTTCAAGAAACATAATTTTACTTGAGACCTTTATAAATTTTCTTTATCTTTTAGTTTCTGTTCCAGACAAACCAGAATGCTTATAACTGAGATATTTTGTTAACATACTGTTAGTGTTGGCTGTACCAGGTTCAGACTGACTTCAGTTTACACCAAGCACTGTGGATGTCTCCAGGACAGTGCCACTCCAGCCATTAATTTTTCAAGCTTTTCAATTGCCAATATTGTAATATGCAAAAGAGTAATGGCTATGGCTGTGATGGTTGTGGGGTGAAAAATGTTCTAAAATTTAAAAAGTAAATGGATATGTGTGGTGAACAACGCTTTTTAAAAATTTTATATTTTTGAACAACCTTTTATCTTAAATTTGACAATGTTTTTTCTACTTAGAACAACAAAGACAAAAGTCTTGAGGAATTAACATCTACTCATGGGCTGTGTGTGCTAGTGTTTTTGGACACATCCATTGATAAGGCTATCTGGAAACCTAAAACTGACTTACTCATGGCATTTTGCAGAAAACAGCCTCAGTTTCTATTCCAGATAGGTGCCAACTTTGGCTAAATAGGGAACAGCTCCACATTCCAGAGAAGCTGTGGATACCCCAAAACTTGAAGTGTTAAGCCCGTGTTGGAATGAGCTTTGAGCATTCTGGTCTAGTGGAAGGTGTCCCTGTCTATGGCAGGTCTTTGGAACTGGATGATCTCTAAGATCCCTTCCAACATAATTCTATAATTCTTTGATCTCTTCATGATTCTTACTCATCACCAACCCTGATTGCCATGACGGTCATGTATAAATATTTTAAAAAGGAAATATTTACATTAGCTAGCAGGCAAAAGTCAGAAAGAACTCTCAACATCTCCTGAGGCTTGTATTGATAAACATGTTGAAGACAGCCATTTTCAAAAGAATTTGGCCCTTATTATTATCATCAAAATATCTTTCCCTTAAACTGCAGTGTACCAATATCCTGTGGTACCAGTTCTTGGGCCTGGGCACTTAAAAACTTTAGGGTGGCTTTACTTTGCTGTGACAATTGCTTATATTTTTTCCTTTGTCTCAACATAACTTTCATCTCTTTGATAGAGACAGGAGATGGTGAAATATGAAAGTGTTGAAAAACCTTGCCCCTAATGCTCAAAAACACATAAACCAATGTAATAGTAGTCTGAGCAAGCATTTACTATTGCACTTTGAAATATCTACCTGGTATATATTTTCTTTCCCTATGTATATACATATGTATATTTACATGTATCTACACGTATTTTTAAATATACATACAAAAATGTACATTCATATAAATAATTTCAGATCTAATATGCATCAGACTGATATCTCTCCCTTTCTCTCAATTGTTCAGATAAGAGTAGAAACAAATCTGTTTTCTTGAAGTTGTGCTTCTCAGATTGCTCAGGGAAGACTATAAAACCTGGGTTTCTTTCAAGCTGCCCATGTTGAGAGACGAAACTCAGCTGTCTGGGGGACTGCAAGAACACTGTCCACGCTGAGAAAGTAACAAGAGAAAGGGAATGAAATGAATGGTGAGAGAACAGATAGAGGAGGTATCTGTCATTTTACCTTACAGAGTCTCTCTTGATATTTTTTCTCTTTATATTCTCAGCCTTAACATGGCTTGAACTTTTATGGAAAAACCTATGCAAAACGGGATCTTGCAGCACACACATGATAAATGGGATGCCTCTCAGGAACATAAATCTGTGCTGGTGCATCCTGATGCAGAATTGGTGTTGATGCTAACATGTCATTTTCCCAAATGCTTCAGAGTCCTTTGGGCCTGCCATGAAAGCAAGGATTTATCTTCTAATCTCAAAACCACTTTTCTCTGTCTGGATTAGCCATGAGCAGGAAAGTCATTAACATTTATGAACTAGGGATTAATAACACTCCAGAGCATATTATGTGGTCTGTTTATGCTCTGGCCAGCCCCTTAACCTGTGTCAGAGATAGGACGGAAAAAAATGGCAACACAAACCCCTACTCACTTGGAAATTTAACTCAATCACAAAATAGCTGAGGTTGACAGGGATCTCGAGAGATTGCCCAGTCCAACTCCCTCATCAAATCAGGGTCAGATTAGGTCCAGAGGGATTTTGGGTATTTCCATGGATAGAGACTATGCAACTTTTTTAAACAATTTATGCAATATTTGATCACACTCATAGTTAAGAAGTTTTCTTTATGTTTAAATGGAATTTCCTGTATATGTTTTTATTCCCATTGCTTGTAATGCGAACATGCTGAGGGTTCATTTTCCCATCATCCCAGTTATTAACACAGATTTTAAATAGTATTGGCCCTCATTAAAGACCCTTGTGATATACCACCAGTGAGTGGCCTCCATGGATTTTCCTGGTCATCAACTATTTAAAAACAGAAGTTAAGCAGATTTCAGACTACCACACCCTCTATTTAGCTGGCCCATATTTAATCATTTTTTTAGTGGAAGAGTTTCGTCATAAGTTTTGACATAATCAAGAAAAACGAAGATTCGCATCTCTTTTCCACCGAATTATTCCTTTCACCTTAGATGGTTATCAGGTTTGTCAGAGATGAATTCCCATATGGTAGGCCTGTACTGACTATTCCAAATCACCTCCTTTTCCCTTGCGTGTTTGGCTCCCTGAGTATTTTCTCCATCATCTCCCAAAGGATTGACATAACATTGAACATTCCACAGTTCCTCAAATGCCCCTGGTTTCTTTTCTTGCCTGTAAGGGTGGTGTTTGTTTCCCCATGAACCTCCCCTAAATGCCATGACATTTCAAAAATTATTTTAAAGTGGCCTCCCAATGGCATAGACCAGGACCTCAACATTTGCAGGTGCATTCCATCAGGCCCCAAGTTCATGTGCATTTTCAGTCTGTTAAAAAGTGCTTTAAGATGATCCTCCTTCACCAAGAGTAAATCTTCCCTTCTCTGACTTCTCCACTGCTCCTGGGGTTTCTTCCTCAAGAGCCTTGTAGTTCCTGATGTCAAGTCTCACCACTAAGTGTTGAGTACCTCAGCCTACACTACATAGCAAGTCCCCTATTCCATTCAGAAGCAAATTTAAGCTCTCTTTAAATTCTCCTTTTGTTCCTTTTATCCTTTCATGTCTCTTGCCAGAGTCAACTTTGCTGAGTGGCTTTTCCTACCATCTCAGTATGAACTTAGACCTGATGCACCAGATAGTGCATCAACTTTTTCTACACTTATTGAGTTTTGTCAAGTTACTGTCCACCCATGCAGGCTTTTTGATGCCTTTTCTAGGTTTTCTGTTAGTTGAGATGAACTATTTTGGTGCTTGGCCTTTGAAAAAATCAAGCAGCTATATGGGACCTATTTTCACTTCAGGTCTGTATTTCATGGGATTCCTTCAAGAAGATCCCCAAACAGATCAAAGTTTGCTGACTTGAAATCCAGGCTTGTGATCCTGCTTTTGCTTTTTTTACTTCCTCTCATTGTCCTGGATTCCACCATCTCAGTCAGTCTCTAGTTGAAGAGTCAGTCTAAGAAGCAATGAATGAGAAGTATTGAACTTTCTGTTGTATACTAGTGCTAGACCTCTTCTGAGATACTCTAGCAGAAATTATTATGAGCCTGATACAAAGGACATGGAGGTCAATAAGAAGATTTTCAGACTTTATGCTTTACAGATTACATTTGATGACCTTTTTTTCAACACAGAAGATAGAGGACATCAAATTCAATCATTAAAAAGCAAACACAAATCTAGCAAATCAAGAGTGTTCTGATTGTAAAGACTAAAAGCTTGATGAGTTGTTGAACTCCCTGCTGCAGGAACATTTGAAGATTAAATATCTATATAGGTTCATAAAAAGCCCTTCATGAAAGAAAAAGGCACCAAGTCTAACATAAAAAAAGGCCATTTCCTATCTTAGAAATCTCTACACTGCAAATTGCAGTTGACATTGGAGACTGAAAGTGTATTCTGATAAAATGCCACTATATGTTTATCTTACCTGGGCATCCACCAATTGTCAGCATTAGAGAGGCTACTTAATTTGATAGATTAGAATATTTCAAAGTATTGTCACAGAGCCCTGGTGGTGTAAACTTCTAAGGTTCTTGGGGCAAAGCATTTGAAATGGCTGGGACATTTGGCACTGTTTTCAACTGACTTGAGATTCAGCTCTCTTCAATTCCTTTTAGCAAATCTCTCGTATTTTGATCTTATTAGCAAAAGATCTTTGGATCTCAATCCATTATGGCACTGTGTGCCAAATTTGCAGTGTGTTTTATAATTATTAAAAGGACCTGCTTTTCTAAAAGAATGGAATTTGTGGGGCTTTTCGGACACCTGACTCATAATCAAAATCTGAATTTCTAAACAGAGGGGAAAAATAAATAATGGTACTCCTTACAACATATGTCAAGAGTGAATACAACGCATTAATTCTTGCATTTATGTATGCATAAAATTAAGAAATAATCTCATTCTGAAGTGGTTTGCTGGTTTTCTTTTTACTGCTTCTTTTATACAAGTAATTTTGTTGGTCCAGATTAATTTCTGGTGCAAGTCTATGAAAAGCTCTGCATCAACAGAAGGAACAGATTGGTTGGGTAATCTTTTTTTCATTCCAGTCAATGATAAGCCCAGCACTTTAGTCACTGTTTCCCTTTGTGAGCTAATACACAGTATTGAATTTCCTCTTTGTATTCTCATTCTTCCTTTGTGTAGGCATGTGGGTTTTTTCTTTTCTTTTTTTGTTAGTTTCCTTGGGGGATGAGGCAAAGGCATCATTACCAAGAATGACTTCAAAAACCAGCTTAAAAAAAAAAAGAAAAAAAAAAGAGATAAAAAGACAGTTTGTTTGCCCTTGTTTTGAGCAACATTTTATAACTATTAATTACTGTTTTATGGATGGATAGGATATTGGAATTATTAGTAGTCAGAAGACAACATACAAATATAATGTAATAAATCACAACTGGATTGAAGAAAAGGAAGGGAACATAGAAAGGACAGAATAGAGTAGAAAAGAGAGGGTAAGGATAAAGTCAAAAAGAGCAATGGACCATATCTTTCACCTTTGTGAATCACACGTATGCTTTTATTAACAAAATAGTTTCTGGTCATACTTGCTATTGTGTGAATCCAAAATCCTTACAGAGCTGTGCTTTTTTATTACAACCAGCATCAGGTTCATGTGGGAGCAGTGAATGACACATGTCCTGTTGTGCACTGTCCTGTTCTCTCTGCTCTGTTGGCTGAGGATATGTCGTAAGGTGACTCCCTAAACCAGGACAGGATAGCACTGACATGTTCAGTTTTGTCTAACATGTAATAAAAGGTAAAACTAAATCTAGTTAAGGTTTCTGAAACTGACCTAAGAATTCACAGTTTTCACCTGGCATTGCAGGCTTTTAGTGATACAGTAACAGCAGTCAGACTTCTCTTATGCTGCACTAAGCAGGGTGTGTTGTCTGGTCCATCCAAAACAGCAAAACTAGGTGCTAAGGAGCACAAATAATAATTCTTGAGTTTTGAGACAAATTATAACAAGAAAAAGACCAAAAATAAGATGCACAGAACCATTCCTGTCCTGTGTTCTTATTAAAACAAGGCCGTTCTCACTATAATATTTTCTTTGCATTTCTTTTCTGAAGAAACAGAATATATTACTATAACTATATATTTATCCTGAGTACTTCATGCCATTCTAAGACACATGAGATAAATCCTGTGGTGACACTTATTTTTCTCCATAGATCCCAGAGATAGTCTGGATACTTAGAACTATTCACATCTAACAGAGATGACATAAACCCCGCTTCATGTATCTACAAAATTGCTCACTCATGGTTTGACCAATTTACTTTTAAAAGTAGAGCCGGCTGCAAATGTATTTTCTGTTTCACAGAAAATTTCATTATTCCCATATTTTTCACTCTTTTTAGCTGGATAATAATAATAGGAGAAATATGGAATTTACTTGGGAATATGAGCCTGAAATAAAATAATAATGATTTTTATTTGAAACCTGCTTTTTCAAAGAAAGTGAAAAGATTCATTGTAATGCTTATGTTTGATTTTATACACTAAGAACAGCTTTAAAATGATATACAGAGAAGGCTGTACTGAAATGGAAACATCTGAACATTCTGTTCCATTACAAGCTCATCAGAACAGTCTTCTCAGATTTCTTCATAATAGAATTTTATTAGAATTGATAGATTTTCACACAAGCGTGCCGTTTTGACAAGCATTTTCTGCAAGAAAGAAAAAAAGGCTGGTAGAGGACATTCTGCCAGTCTTTTTTAAAAATCTCTGTATTATATTAAAAGAAAAAAAAAGGAACCCCACTAAAAAATAGCTAATCAGTTCATTTGAGTTCTCTGTATACACTTATCTACTACAGTTCTTCTACAGAAAAAATTAATTACTTTGTACCTAAAAATATTTTTCAATTCAAGAAATTTTACCTTATATATATTTTATTCTCAAAACAGCTCCAATGGACAGTCTGGATAAAGGATATTTGCACTTATCTTCTAACTAACATGCTAAGATATGGAAATTCTAGATTATTTGCAAAAAATGAAATTATTTTGATGCAGAATCTGGACAGAGGCATCAAGTAAGGTACCATTGTACATCCATCCCTCTCTTTTTTAAAATAAAAGGAAATTCATGTTTTTTGGATAAATGTTACATCTCAGGCAGGTACAGTATAAAGGGAAAGCTGTCATGTTGAAGAATTGTGGAAAAAAAATGGAACATCCTATTTTTTTGCTTCTCCGGCATAAATAATGCAACCCAAGGGCAATTAGCATCTGGAGAGTGGTTTCTTGTCGTATCAAGCACCACTTCAGCAACCAAATGATACAGACAAGTCCCCATTACAATGGAAAACACAGTGGGACAAAAGAAAATATTTCACTTCACTAAGTAAAATCCTTTATATAAAGGCCAGCTACAAAAGCGACAATGATCTTTGCTCCTGGACACCTACTAGCCATTAATGGAAAAGTTCTTCTGAAAACATACACATGCACTTACAACTTGGGCTCTAATGAGGACTTTGCTGTTTGATGACGACACATCTGGCATGCTTTCAGAACTCTGCAGTCCCAATTATAAGGCTGTCCAGCAGGAAGACCCATTACAGATCTGAGCTGTCAGACGTCCCAAATGAGGTTGAAGAAAAAGAAAAAAAGAGACAAAGAAAAGGGGTTAAAGATGAAGAAAAAAAAATGGAGGAAGAAAAGAAAAGAAGGTAAGGCTTGATTTGCTGGGAACCAAAGAAAAAAAAAAAGATAATAGTGAAGAGAAAAAACCCCTTTAAAGAAAAGTTGTTCCTAGAGCCCCTATAACGTGACAGAGCTAATTTGTGCTTTTAAAGATCTAAAGATCCTGCTAGCTGCAGGTGCAAAAAAGAGGTTACTTCTGCCCTGGACTGTGGGCATCAGATAACATACCACAGAAAACTTCTATCCCCCATGGAAAAGTTAATGAGATCAACTCTTTTAGGATGCCCTAAAAGAGTTCCTTCAAACTCACCCCATCCACATCTCATTCTTGCAGGCAAACAAAAAGTGTCTGGTTGAGTTTAATTGGCCAGCCAATACTTTGATATCCTGAGTTTTTTCCTTTTCCTTGGGGTTACTGAGTGTAGCAGAATTAGGCCAACTTGCTGACATATGAAGACCAGCTTTCACCCTTTTTTTATTTGTTTGTTTGTATGAATTTTCACTGCTGTTGAAAATCTATATTTGGTAGTGAATTCTAATAAATCTCAGATATTTTAAATGTTAGCCTTTTCTATTTGAGGTGGTATATTATCATCCTTCCTAGTGAGGTCCAAGGATTCTCTAGGGCATGTCTAAGCAAGGTATTCATAAGAAAAAGAAATGATATATATGTTTCATGATGTGGTATGATCTAATTTATGTCTGTAAGAAATATAATATTACAGAACTCAGCTATTATGCTGAAAATGCATTAAACATGCAAGCTGTGGAGTCACATCTTAGGGATAACTCCATCAGATGGAGTTGTTCCAAGATATTCTGTTTGTTGTACATTCATCAAACAATATCACAGCACAGAAAAACTGAACAAAACAATTCAGCAAAGTTATTCCACATTCCAGAAGCCACTCTATTAATCTCTATTACAGAACAACAAAAGACCAGATACATGAAGCAAGATGATGTCTATAAAACCTTAAACGCTTAGAACTCCTGTCTCAGTAGTGTCCTTTGGCACACTGATCATTGGGACAGTTCATCTTCCCATGCAGGAGAAGAGAATACCCTGATAGGTAATTACTCAATACAGCCTTGCCCCTGATGAGTCACAGCTATATCCAATAAATATAAGTGTGATAAAAGAGAATGGGTTAGATGGTGAGGGAGGATCATCAGAAAGCTGTGATGATGGATCATCACAGGAGGATCATCAGACTGCTGTGAGGTCAGTCTGAGTCTGCAGTTAGAGTCTGTTGTTGGAACCTGCAGTCACAGTCTAGCTGGGTAAAAGCCTGCATTCAAATTCTGCCATCTGATAACTGCAGTCATGGTTTAGCAGAAAATAAACAGCAGTCAGAGGCTGCAAGGGAAACCTACAGTATGAGTTGCTGCAGCCAGAGTCAGTGAATGGTTGGAGTCAGGATGGCTGAGCTGTAAAGAAGAATAATCCAGGACCCTTTTCATGCTGAGATAAATAAGAAGTCTTTGACTTGGCTCTACCCTCTAACAAGAGGGCTGCTGCAAGATCCCCACTACCAGTTTGTCTCAGTAACTCAAAGCATATAAACCCACTGAAAACATCTAAACTCAGGAAATGCACCAAGAGGATTCACTACAGGGTACGGAGTCCTCGCTGTGTATTGTCTGTTCAGACAATGCATCTTCTAAGACCTTGGTTTGAGAGAAAAAAACATTCATGGATGCTCCCCAGCAGGGGAACTGCAGACCTTGGCCCCCATCCATGCCTGCCTGGAGTTTGTCCATAAAACAGAAACCCATCCTTTCCCAGCAGAAGACTACAGGTACCCTTGTGTGAGTCTCAGGAAGTGTAACAAGTTTCTGATATACCAGCCTCACAATTATGTTCTTTTTCAATCCTTTTTTTGTCCAGCTCAGCTGCCTAGTTTCTCTGCAGCTCCCCTCACAAACTCAGCTCTCCTCTGGACTTCAAGCACCATTCCACTCCTGTTCTCTACATCTTCCATACAGAGAAGATAAGGGTACCCTTTTACCCACCCTATAGTAATTTATCCAGGCCATTCTGCCCCCTGTCAATGGTGCTAAGGCCTCAATGTAAGAGGCCTGGCAGTCTAATCTCTCTTCTTTTTCACCTCTTAGGATAATGTAAAAACATTTTCCTTTAGAAAACATGTTTATGCAGCATCAGCATCAAAAAGCCATTTTCTTGTTTTCCCTAATGTCTTTATCAGACGCACAGAAACACAATGAAAGATGTTGTTATTCCTTTTCCTTTCCTTGATCTTTATGTTTTCATGGAAACATCATTAGCGAGGATATTTGCACCAGAATATATTCAACATGTGGTCCTGACTCACTCTAATGTATTACCAAGATTTGGGTTTTTTTCTTGACTTAGTTTCCCAGCATTCATCAAAAACCATTTCAGAAAAAAACCCCTGTGTTACTCTTCTGCCTTCATTTTGAGGAGAGAATGAGAGGCGTTATAGGGAACTTATTGAGTCCACATAAGGAGATTAGTTTGTGCAGAGGCTGGTAGCATCTGAGTTATCAGACTTGAACTCAGACTTGAACTTTCTCCCCAGAAAAGGAGGGAAGTTGGTCTTTGCCAGCTATGCTGACCACTAGTATGATGACAAATAATCTTATTCCAAATGCTGGCAGAAACCTCTACATAATTAAAAGTTACATAAACAAACAGAAATTTGAAAACAACCAACTTGCACAAAACCCAAATTCCATCCTGGGGTTTTTCATTGTTTTTAGCCTGGTCCTTTTATTAGCAAAGCTTTTTGCACTCAGGATGGCTAGTACAGAATGCCACTCTGAGTCCCAGTCTTTCTAAACTATCAAAATCTGTCACTAGGGTGACTTTCCTGAGTGGTTCCACTGCCTTTTCTATGTTACTTAGCAGTTGCTGGAGAAAGCATGACTTCAGTCTCACTCATTTTTTCTGGGAATTATATACCAGTTTTAACTTTCTGAATCTCCATTTTTCTGTGAGATATGTAGGTAAGATAGATGCCTACAGAAAAATCAATATCCAAAGAAGACAACAGAACTCAGCTGTGAGGCAGAGACATCCTATGTCCTCAAGAGTTTAGAGACCTGTTAGACAGAGTCAATAAGGACATAGTGTTACAGAGCAGTCCCAGGGAGAATTCACTTCCCTGACTCCCAGTCCAACACTGGTTTTGTGCACTTAGGACATGTCTTTGAAGAACAGTTTCCAGTAGTTAATATTCAGAAACTGCATTACCTGAACTTTGTATGAAAGTTTCCAAATAGACGAGCTTTATTTTCCAGGTCTTGCTAGCTTTGCAGTCAGTGTGTTTGTTCCTTTTCAGATTGTCACACATAGAGGAAGCAGGTCCAAGTTCTGCCACCAACTGGTTTATCAGCTTCCCATCCACAGGCTCCCTCTGATCTGTGACAGCACCCACTCAACCATAATCCTTGGTTGTATGCTGTTGAGTGTGTATATATGGAATGTGAATGGCTGGGTGCCGTTTGAGTTTGTTGCAGGAGGTCTCTTTTTCCTTAATTTTGCTGGCTATTTTGAGAGAATTATGGTGGGGGTTTGTTTTAGGGGGTGTTATTTGCTCAAAGGAAAAGGCTAGAAATGCACATTTTATTTTTGAGCACTTTCTTGGCTGGTCTCTTAAGAAGAGGCTCCTTCAAGTCTTCCCCTCAGCAGTAAGCTTTTCTCTCTGTATATCACTGAGTCCCCTGCTCACAGTTCATCTACAAGAGAGCGAACTGCTCAGCCTCACTTCATAGCTCTCAGGTCCCAGCTGAGATCTATTCATGAGAAACTCTACAGTACAAATCAAGGGACCCTTAGGGCGCTGTATAAATTCATAACAAGGAATAATCCATTCTCAGCATTGCATGCAATAACACTTTAAACAAACCCCAACAAAACACTGTAGAAAACATCAGGGGAAGGAAGAACAGCAGGGGAATTGCAGAACAGTGTTGCAGAAACACCAAATCATCCTAGCCCCAGTGTTGTCAGGGTCCCTGAGCACCAGGCAGCACAGGCAGGAGCTGGGCTGTCACCTTCAGAGAGGGGTATGCAGGCACTGTGGATCTGATAAGTTGCATCCATCTGCTTTGAGGGGGTGTCCATATGAGGAGTGGGATTTTTCCTGATTATCTTCAGAGATAAATCTGGGACTTGAGAGTCCAGCCCAGATCTGGAGAATGTTTCAGAGACTTCTCTCTGTCTCTTTGTTAGGTTTTCTTGGGAGGAGAAATAGAGTAGTTAATCATCTAAAGACGATAAATCAAAAAAATTAAGCAGCATTACATGGGCCCAAGACCATTACCCAAAATTAAAAGCAAAAAAAATCATAGCTCTCAAATTATGCCACAGTTTACCAGGCTCCAAAGTAGACTGCAATTCGTTTTGCAGTTAGAGCCATTTGCCTCTTCCTGCCTTTCTTGTCCTTGCTGTTGTAACACAAAAAAAAAAAAAAAAAAAAAAAAAAAAAAAAAAAAAACCACAAAAAAAACCCACAAAAAAAACCCACAAAAAAACCCCAAAAAAACAAAAAAAAATAAAACAACCCTGGTAATGTAACAGGACCTTGGGACATAATAAGGTGATTGGAAAATTCTACTGTTTGAAGGAATTCTGAAGCAGCTTAAGGCAGAGCTAGGTTTATACCTTTTACAGAGACCTGTCTCAAATATAGGAAGCAACAGATTTTCACTTATAAGTGGTTAAGAAATGTTTTTTCTTCCACTATGTGGGGCTCATTAAACAGTCCTTATATGCTGAATTATCCTAGGATAAACAGGAGTAGCTCAGAGGGTCTTCTAACCTGGCACTGAAATCAAAAGGCTTTTGTGATGGCCCACACAACAGCTGAATCTCTCTGAGACAGAAAGCCTACAGATCCTTGCTCTTTCACTAATACTCAGTGTAGCACATTCAATGTGTCCACTCTTAATTCATACATCTCTGATCATAGCAGGCAGGAAAGCTGATCACAGACTAAGACAGTGTGCCAGCAAGAGATAATCAAATTTCAAAATATGGAAGGTTTTTGTTAGTGTGCTTAAAATATCTCCCAGCTGGGGTTTATTGGGCAGTCTGTATTCAAACTTGCTCAACTTTCCCTACCAGACTCAATACTGACAGTTTAGTGACAGCACCACCTCATGAGATTTCCAAGAGTTTTAAAATTTATCTGGGAATGTAAATGTTAAAAATTAGTTCCTCTCTGTATTACCATAATTAATCTTTTCAGAAGTTTATTTTGGGGAAAAAAAGGAAATTTGACCCAACCTTTTTAAACCACTCAAAAATCCCCAATCTAGCTGGATTCATAAGAGACAAAGAAGAAAAAAACCACAAAAAACATTGTTAGGCAGTAATCTTCAAATTATGAAGCTGAATTAAAACCAATGCACTTTATGTTCTTGTTTAACAAGAGAAAGCTATAGAGCTTTTACTTTTTGCACAAGTTTATAATAAAACTATAAGAGATTTTGCACAGATTTCATGAGTTGTAGAGTCCTCAAGTACTGAGAAAAGTGACAACTGGAAGCAGCAATAAGGAGCAGGCTTCATTACCATTCTAAAAGTTGTTGTAGCTCCTAGGAGTTAAGGAACTCCAAGTACAATCAAACAGTTATACAGTTTGCTGGGAAAATAGTAGGTGGTGTCACAGAAACATAGAATGGCCTGGGTTTGATAAAAGGTTAACATTAAAAATTAATAAGTCTCAACTCCCCTACTGTTGACAGGGTCACCTTGCACTGGACAAGGTTTCTCAGAGCTTCTCTGCCCCAAACACTTTCAGGGTTGGGTTATCCACAGCTTTCCTGGTCAACCTATGCTAGTGCCTCACCATCCTCATAGTAAAGAATTTCTTCCTGATCTAAACCTGTTTTTTTTTTGATGTGAAGCCATTTCTCCTTGTCCTGTCACCACATGCCTTTGTATGCAGTTCCTCTCCACTTTTCCTGTAGGCTTCCTTCACCTGAAGGAAAACCTTCTCTTTTCCAGGCTGAACAATACCAGTTATGTCAGAATTTCCATGTGGGAGAGGTACTCTATCCCTTTGATCATCTAGTGGCTTCCTCTGAACCTTCTCCAGCAGGTCCCTGTCCTTCCTGTGCTGGGACCCCAGCTCTGGATGCAGAGCTCCAGGTGGGTCTCACCAGAGCAGAGCAGAGGGGCAGAATCCCCTCCCTCCCCTGCTGCCCACGGGGCTCTGGGTGCAGCCCAGGACACGTTTGGCTCTCTGGGCTGGGAGTGCCATGGCCGGGGCATGTCCAGCCTCTCACCCAGCAGCACCCCCAGGTCCTTCTGGGCAGGGCTGCTCTGGGTCTGTTCATGCCCAGCCTGTGCTGATACTGAGCATGCCCCAACTCAGGTTCATCCCCATGCATTTGTTCCTGTCAAACCTGATCGTATTCCCATGGGCCTCCTACTCAAGCTGGTCCCCATTCCTCTGAACCACTAATGACCTCATCAAAAGTCCCCTTGAGTCAATGGAAAAAAACTGCTCTTAGCTTTACTAGGTTTCAGTTGGCCTGGAATTAGGCTGAGTTCAACTGCTTTGACAGGGCTGAAGGGAAAGGATGAAAAAGAGCAGAATAATAAAGAGTGGAGTAGTAGCAGGGTGAAAGCTGTAGTCTCCAATAGCAAGAAGTAGGAAGGAAGCTGTGGCAGGCAGTGAGGTGGAGAGGGGACTGCAGAGCTGTGTGTGTGAATTCACACCACAGCCATTCACCATTTCTTATACACTTTTCTGAGCAGTAATTCAGTCAGCATTTTCTTTTCAAATATATATTAATTTATTTCTAAGAAAAAAAAAGCATGCTGTTGAATATTGGTGACTCCAGGATGCTGAGTGGGAAGGTAATGATTTATAATACATTATAGGAGTGGGCATGATAAAAAGCTGAAAAAAGATTCTATTGCTCTGCAGCCTCTGGTCTCTGCATAACTTAAGCAACAAGGTGCCTCTTGCAGACTGCGTGGTTTTAACCTGAAGCTATTACCAGCATTTGAGATAACATATTGTTTAATCCTTCTAACTTCAGCATGAATCACTCAGAGAAATGAGGAGAAGGGGGGAAATCTGAGGGGAGGGAAGGAGGAGAGCTCTTGTAGGAATTATTAGAAGTGTGAGGTGCGGGATCTGATGATAAGGCAGCCAGGGCTGCTGAGCTATCTGAGTAGGGAAGGTAAAATGTTACGTGACAGCTCTCAGGGATTTGTGAGCACATCTACCAGGCTGGGAAATGAGGAGCACACAGTGGCTTTCCCCTAGGCTTTGCTCTCTGTCAAGGGCTATTTGAATCCCTGGCCAGTGATGTCTCTTTTGAAGCCATTTCTTTCCATTCAGCAGTGACTACTGCTGGTGTCACTGGAGCACTGGAATCTTTTCCCCATGGTGGATCAGTCTCCTATGGTGAATCTCTCAGTACTGCCAGGCAAGGACACAAAAGGGTTGAGCATACACCTCACACCTCATACCTTTCCTCAGGGGTGTCCAGGACCGAACTGAGACCTCAGGGATCACAGCCACGAAAAATCTTGGAGAAGACTATTGCATACAATTGTCAACAGGCTATCCTAAAACATTTTTGACTGAAAATAAAGTCAGTTGTCTTAGTCAAGTCTGTATGTCCATCTCACCAAGACATTCTCTGTGCTAATGGCCCTATCCCTCTGTCTTTTCTTTGGCTCACTCTCCCAGCCCCTTGGCTCATTCTCAAAACTCTTTAGCTTATTTATTTCTGTTTTAAGAGGATTATAGAATGCAAATTCTGGTACTTTCTTTACCTATGGGAAGCATCCATTTTACTTGTCCCCAGCCTGTCAAGTACTTTAGTTTCAGATCTTTGACACAATCCAGCTGTTATACTGCAAAGAACAGCTTGTTTCCTGTTTTTGCTGAGCCTGAAGGATATTTTTTGGCCAAAACATTAGCTTTAATACATCAATACATTTAATGAGATTTGTGTCTGCATCCAAAATTCACCCATGGTGGCCTTTCAGCCTTTCAGTCAGCTGTTGGCAGCCTTTTGATCTTGACTATTTGTTTGAAATTCAAGCTTGCAAAGAGTGTTTCTACCCATTAAGGTGACATGAATTAAATATTCCCTTGGAGTTTACTTATACATAACCAAGAAAATGCATTTTCTTCATCAAGACAGGAGAAATAAGCTACAGCATGTAGCGGGGTATGGGTCATATAGACTTTTGTTTCTCAGTCCTATTTGTGACTTCAATATAGAAAAAGATGCATATTTTTATTTTTCACCCTGAATCAAAGGTGATTTTAATAAATTGACCCATTGATTTTAAATTGCAGTGAAAAAAATTCCTAGAAACCAAGAGATTTCTATTTTCTAAGAAATTTATAGGCAGATAAAACTTGCATATATGATGCTTCTGTTCATTTTGTAATACCTAAATCCATGTGTCTGAATATTAACTGCCACCTCTACTCTCTTTTACTGAACAAAATATTACTTTGGGTAGCCAATCTCATGGAGGTCTATTTTTGGGGGGTTTTTGGTTGGGTTTTTTTTTTTTGTATTAATAGAATGAACTACATCTTCCTTTCTGTCATTATTTTCCCTTCCATTTCAGTAATGATATCTTCAAGAAAAAAAAAAAAAAAAGAAGTTTGGAACACAGGCTCATTTTAACTCCATTATGATTATTATTATTACTACCAGTAGTACTACTTAACTCACTCTTTATAGGTTTTTTTTTTTATTTTATATTTCTTAGAGAACTTCTTAAAACAAGGAAATGTTCTTATCCTTGTTTTCCTGAGGCACTGAAATAATGAAATAATTTGCCAGGAGTTAAAATGGAGGTTAGTGGTGTGGCTGGAGAAAAAAACAGCTCAGACAAAGTTCACGGGTCAACAGGGTAGAATAGCAGTTTCCAAGTTTGTCACATGTCTGGCAAAGTGCCCTGGATTATATGGGGATTTGTTTCTTAAGATAGAAAACTCTGTTTCAAATGAGAAAAAAGAATATGAGACAATGGGAGAAGGGAAAATGTCATAATAACAGGAAGAAGAGCAAAGATTCTAGACTTAAGAGTGGGACAAATCTGGTTGGAGAAAATAAGACAGATATAAGTAAAAAAATATGAACAGGCCCATTCTAGGTGATGTTACCTCTTACCAGGAAGGGGGTTTTAGTCCCTTTTTATGAAGGATGGAAAAATATTCACACATGACTATTCAACCTCTTTACAAACATATAAACACTCCTTATAATTACTCTGGACCCAGGAATTTCTTTAAGCATATTTCGCTCCTTGAATCTCTGGTTCCTTTCTCAATCCCAGATTTATGTAACAAAAAAATAAAAAGGGGAAAAAAAGATAAAAAACCCTCTACACAGTGCCAACTCCATTGGTATCAGTCACAAATGCTTACAAGGATTACAGCCTGGTAATGAGCTTTTGTACTAATGGTACATCTTTTAATAACTGCTATCTGCACTTCCAGTTGTAAATGATAAGTGAGGCTATATTGTTAATGACAAAATGCCTCACCTTTCTCCCACCCCCCTCCTGATGCTTCATCTTTTGCTGAATTCCTCAGCTGAAGGCTGGAGAGAAATTAGAGCTGATCCTGAAGCTATTGTGTTGGCCAGTGTAGTCCAGCTGATCCCAGGGCTGGGCTCCTGCTCTGCTGCTCCTCCTGGGCTGAGGCGCTGGACACCCGCAGAGGAGCCTGGGGAGGGTGGCCAGGTGGGAAACACTGAAATGCTTCCAACCATGGCAAGGACTGAAAAAAGAGGGGAAAAAGAAGCAAGTGTGAGAATAATAGTCATGTTTCAGAGGCAAAGAGAGCTGTGGAAGAACAGGAGGACCAGAGCATGGCACTCAGGCAGTGGTCTCAGCTTCCTGCTCTGTCTTCCTGTATAATGTTGGTCAAAATACTTATTTTTTTCACTGTCTTCCCCAGAGCAAAGCTAACTGCATTTCCCCCTCTCATATGAAGGATTGGAAAGGAGAGGGAATGAGGATACAATCATTCAGTGAATGTCAGGTCATTACTTCTTGTGATGGAGACGCAGTGTTGTGAAACTTTGTTGCTTGGGAGGTTTTTAAGAAGAGATTAGACAGTGTCAGTGCCAGTCTGCATTGCTCATCCTCCCTTGGGTGCAAATAGGCCTGTGTCCTGTGATTCTGTAGCTGCAGCTACATCTTTCTTTAAGCTTTACCTTCCCTGTCTGTGCTCATGTGAGGCATCTCTCTCGGTGCTAAACCAGGCTCTCTGGGGCCTCAGTCTCTAACTGCATCTCCTCTCCCAGTACAATTTACAGTCTGTACCCATATAATCTGTGCTACCATTGCTCCTGAACAACTGATATTTCTTTAAGAAGGAGTCTATGCAGCAGTGGGGGAAGATGTTGGAAAATCCTTTCAACTTTAGGACATACTGAATGAATCAAAGGTGATTTTACTAAATTGACCCATTGATTTTAAATTGCAGTGAAAAAAATTCCTAGAAACCAAGAGATTTCTATTTTCTAAGAAATTTATAGGCAGATAAATATTTGTGGTTAATGCTTAGGTTTGTACGTGGAGTGCTTAGTGCAAATGACAGAGATTACTGTGGCCTTGTGGTAACTCATACATCATGACTAATAAGACTTGTGCCACTTAATGCTTCCTTGTTTTCTTATATCAGTGACTAACATGTACTAGTAGATGTCTTAGTTTTGAGAACAAGGATTGCATGTCAGAACAGAGAACAATAAGGGAAGTACATTATGACCTGACCTCCTATTTGAAATACTCTCAAGGAGAGAGAGATCAGAAGATCTGGAACCATACCCAAATAAGTCCACTGAAATCATTAGCATATACAAATGTATTCATAAAATGTGCTGAATATGTATTAATTCCAGGAATATAACATGATCTCTTAGCTTACTGGGCATGCATGCTTTGATGACAATTCTCCATGCATACAACACTGCTAATTGAAGTAATTTTGGCCCTCTAACCTAGCAAATTGCTTGGAGACTTTATTTCCCAGGTTTTGATGACTCCCTGGTTGGGGTTTTTCATGGTCTCTCTTGAGTGAGTACACGAAAATTTCTATTCAAGGCTCAGAGGCCAAAGAGATGCTTCACTGCTGTCTGGGAACTTGTTTGAGCAATAACCTCTAACCTGGGGCTCCGGTCTGGCTCATCAGTTCCAGCAAACCTCATCCACACCATGGCAAACTCTGTGAGAGGCAAAGCTGGAACTGACTAGCTTAGACAGAATAAGAACAAAACTAATAAATGCAAATAAGAAAGGGTTTGGCATCCTTACAGAGCTGGTAGTGATAAGGAAAATGGAGCCTTTCTCAAAGGATTTTTCATTAGTGGAGCTGCCACCCATACATGTATCAATTGAGAAGCTCATCTTCTTGTCATGTTTCATAATAAAAGAAAATGAAAACATTAGTAAATATACTTTGTTCTTTAAGTAATAAATAGAACTCACTTGAAAATGGATTTAACAGAAATATTTCAAATCTTAAACTTTTTTTTTTTTCTTTTAAATTTTATTTTAATTTAGAACAAAATGTAGTCTGGAATTTCATGTGAAAGAGAATATTTATGGAGGAAAATGTCAGAAGCACAGAAAACACTATCACTACTAGCTACCACTACCACCTGGAACTGTTTAAAAAAGTTTCCATGGAGAATTTTATCAAAATAAGCACATTCCAGAAAGATTTTGGTTTTGCTTAAACGGCATTTAGAAGGAAAAAAAAAAAAAAAAAACAAACCCAGTTATATAAAAAATAGTTTGAGCAGCTTTTTTTTTTTTCCAGTAAACTCATTTGCTTGGATTTTTAAAACTAGAGATAGAAGAAATTCACCAGACAATGTAAGTAGGATAATAATCCTACCCTGGGAGAGAAATGGAATATTTTAATAATGTGAGGTCCTTGTGATCTCTGCCTGCTAAGATTATATGGTAGCAATATTTTTTAACGCTGAAACAAGTGTAAATTCTTTGCTGTAGAAAATGTCATTGCAAAGAAATAATGTCATATAATATCAATACAAATCTAAAAAAACAACTTTTGAAGAATTTCCCTCTAGAAATTTACACAAACCTACTTGCTTCGAGTTTGTCAAAACATTTAAAAATATATATATAATTTTGATTATCTGTGCATTTATATATTCCATATGAAATAAGGTAATTTTCTTTGTTCAACTGTATTTGAGATATTAAATTTAAATATTCCATTAAGATGTTTGAACAGAAAATGTATTACGCAAAATTTCTCCTAAGGCACTTGAAACAAAAAAAAAAATTAATTGGTATTTCATTTCACAGATGTACATGCATACACTCACGTACACACAGAGAATAATCCTATTGAAATAATATTTCTGATGAAATTCAGTTTTAAAAATCTTGTTCTGACCAGTTCCACTGAAGTGCTATAGGGTGAAAAATGTTGCCTGAGAAGAGAGGAGTGATTTTTTACTAAATAACCTCCAAGGATTTCTTGTTTCAGAAACAGTTCTTGTTCTTGATCCAAGGGCAGTATCTTTGAGAATAATAACTATCAGCAAATTTTCTACTCATTCTATCTGTTTTTCAATGCCATAAGAATTTTAGCATGCCCAGGAACCTGCAGTAAGGAGTCCCAAGAAGTGCTTCCTTTTGTTAACTTCTAAATTCCCATCTGCCTTAGCCTGTGTTTTGAAAGATCCCATAAACATTGTTTTCGCTGACCCTTATCATATAATATTTCAGTCATCTCTTTATTTCAGCCTCAAAGTTTCATGGATAGATGCTATCTTATACCTGTGATCTCTCTTGTTGCCTTTTTCCCCTATATCTTCTTTAGTCTCTTACTTGCTCTAAGAGATGAGGAAAAGTATAACTGCACACAGCATCATGTTAATGGGCGCTGCAGTGCTTTTCTCTCTTGCATTCCTAAATCTATCTTTCATCATCCCAAGACCTCATTTCCAAATAGTTCTGAGCCCATAATGGCACAAATAAAGTGAAGATTTCTGTTCCCACGTTCATCAGCAAAATATGGGACTGAGCTCTTTGTGTGAGGAAAAGAAAAGTAAGGGACAAGAAGTTCTAGGTACAGTAATACCTTTAGATAATGATTCTAGGAAAGCTGTTCAGAGTGAAAATGTTCACAGAAAGTTGTTTTTCAAAAGAAAGGCTGAGTGAGCTGAAAGAGCCTGACACCAAGGGTATAATTTGTCAGAGAATAAAATATATGGGGAAAGGTTAATAAAAAGGAATTAAAGAAAG
This sequence comes from Cettia cetti, assembly GCA_013401135.1. NCBI lineage: Eukaryota > Metazoa > Chordata > Aves > Passeriformes > Sylviidae > Cettia > Cettia cetti. The sequence goes on along the minus strand of VZUI01084964.1, from coordinate 41,903 downwards.
ATTAGCATTGTTTGGAAAATATGTATAGAAATCAGTCTGCTAAAGGAGAGTACTATGGTGAAAAAGCATTCAATATAAAGTCTGCTTACCCAGGAAAAAGGAAGAAACTGAGGAACAAAGTGCCCAGAGCTAGACACTATCATCTCTGCTGCAGCACTGGCAGTTCATTTAATAACTTTCAATCCTATGTCTTGGTATTACAAGCTTTAAAAGCTCCAGCTGAAAACAATCGCTATTAATAACCCCCCTGCTTTGCAATATGAAAGCAGCAGGTACAACAGAGAGACACCTATAATCCCCCCATGTTAGACTGCAGCAGAACAGCACTCAGCCAACCATGGAGGAGAATCCTATAAAAATACCCAAATCCATCTCTCCATGATGGATGGTCTTTGTACAAGCACTAAAGTGTATTCCCTTTAGTACCACTGTCTATTGATGCTGAGCTACTAAGTAATCTGAGGGAAACTAGGAAGCGATCGCCATGATAAAAAATAAAATGGATTGGGGATAAAGATGGAATTTCGTCAAAACCATCATGATCAGAACAATATTGCCTGAGAAATGGGGAGCTTTATATCTGTCAACATGTCAGTGTTTGGACAGGAAACCAAAGCCTTGGAGATTGGTGTCAGAAGAGTGATCTTTTTCTTCGATAAGCACCATGCATGTACCAACATGAAATACAAGTGCAATCTTGCTGACTAGAATTCATGACAAGTAGCTCCTGTGAGAACAGTCTGAAACCATAAGACTGCTCAAATATTCCTGGATGACTTCTCATATTCACTAAGCATTTAGTCAGACTTTACTCATCAAATACATTCTGCTAATTCATAGGACTATTCTGAACCATTCAGCATTTATTTCTGATTCTTGAATTGTGCCAAATCTTGCATACTTTATGTGGACTAATGAGAAGAAATCATTAATGCTGAAAAAATGGCTTACAGGATTAAAGGTAACAGGTAGGATCAAGTTCTACAAAAGTATTAAGACTGAAATGATGATACCATTAGTGGGATTGAAATCTGACTTAAAGAATTAACAACAAAAAAAAAAAAAGAATAGGAAAGATGTGTTGAAACTATGATTTTGAGAAAGAAAAACTGTGACTAAACTCACATAGAAAAAAGTTAACTTCTTAGGACTTGACATCTGGGGACCACCACATTTCTGAATAGTATGGGCAGAGGGGTGATATATAAGGACTGAAGCAACTGTTTAGAAGGAATAATAGCATGGTGCTGGGAAAGAACGCAGACTGAAACTTCTTTTCTTTCTACATGTGTTAGGTGTTCACAGCAGTGAGCAACCATAAAGTCACAGAACAGGTGAGAATGGGAGGTGCCTCTAGAGCTCCTCTGGTCTTGCCCCCAGCTGATTAGGGCCCCTTAAACAGATTACATTTACATTGTGATTCCAGCATTTTCAAGAATGGAGCTTCTCTAACCTCTCTGGATGACTTGCTGCAGTGTTTGACTAGCCTTCCAGTTAGAAAGCTTCTTCTTGTGTTTGTTTGAATAGATTTTCTTGTGTTTTCACTTATGCCCACTGCCTCTTGTCTTGTTTGCTGTGACTTCTTTACTGTCTCTACTGAAGTAATTATGCAGATTGATAAAAGATCCCCCTGAGCCTTCCTTCCTTTAAGATGAACAGTTCTATCCCTCTCAGCTTCTCCTCATATGCCAAATGCTCCATATAACTCATCACCATTATGGCCCTTTGCCGGACATGCTCTGGTATATCCATGTCTCTGTTTTGAGAAGCCCAGAATTTGAAGAAGCAGTCCAAGCGGGAGCCTGATTACTTTTTCTGCATTAGAACCCCTTAATGTATCTGTACAAGGGGAAAAGAAATAAACAACCAACCTGTGGAGTGAGTTTTCATTGCCTTTTATCAGGAGGATTTAAAATAATTCAATAGAACCACAGGGAGGAGATTGACAGCAAAGAAGAAGATGAAAGCCATGTGAGCAACTCTTACACCAACAAGGGAAAAGAGGGTCCAATTTCTGTTAAAATGTTTTTTGGAAAGAAATTGATTGAAAACACAAGGTTTCTGGGACTTCCAGGCTTTAGAAGTCTGTAGAGGGATATTCATGAGTAGTAAGGCTAGAAATGTTCAGCTGCTCTGAACTTGATCATTTGCTGCAGAGTTCCAGTGCCCCTCATGAGAGTATTGTCTGGTTAAACTCCAACTAAGAACCTTACAGCGTAGCCTTAGCACCTTTAACATTAAAAAAAAAAACAAACCAAAAAACAAACCAAAAAACCCAACAACTTTGGCATGGGACAAATTTCTCTAGGCTGAAACATGTCTCACTTTCCGAGCTGAATATTTTGGGGTTTATTTTTTTTGTTCATAAAATGTTTTGAAATCTCATGGTTTGAGTTATCTGCAGCTGGGGAATTGCAAGCACTTTTTCGTGCCTGAAGACCATTTCAGATGCTTTGCTTGTGCACAAATAATTCAATGCTTGGGAAAACAAAATCCTGGCATGGATATCATCTGCAGCAGGTGACAAGATGGTAGCTTCTTAAAAAAAGGAATAAAAGGACCAGAAATAAAAAAAAAAGAAAATTGAAAATATTAAGACCATGGAGCTGGATAGCCTGTTTGTCCTAGAAGATGTCATGACTCAAAAGTTGAGACAGATATTCAAATAAGATGAATAGGATAGAATTAGAATAGTATTTAACAACTATTGTCTTTCAGGCTTTAAGAAAGAATTTTCCTAGAGGCAGGTTATTCAGTAATACTTAACAGCCTTTTTAAATTTGGATTTTTGTTTATTTATCTGTTTGCCTTTTATATTCATTGCTTATTTTCATGCTGGTGTTGATGCTTGTGATTTTTCTTTCAGTCAGGTAAGTCTCTTTTTGTGGGAGACAAGACTTTGAATACATTAGCTCTCATTCTGAGCCAGCAGAATGGGCCTTGTGTTCCTCTATTATACATTATCTGCTTTTGTTAATATGGATCATCCAAATAGTACCAAAGCATGGAACAGGATCCACAATCACCTGTGGCCTGCAGGGAAAACAGGCCAGATTTTCAACTAGGCTTTTCACTGTTAAGTATTCTATCTAAGATGGCTCACTTAGTTCTCCCAGGATTCAGGAGAGGGTTGTATGCAGTGATCTGCAGGTCCTATCTCGGAAAATGATGTCAATCTCTGTTGAATCATCTATTGCTCTTGATGTTCCTTCCATTGATATCATCACTGCTTGAATAATATGCACAGATTAAATCACTGGTGATATGAAGTCCATCCCAAAACTTGAATAAGTGTATAACCAACCCTGACATCATATTAGAGGATGATAAGAAATGTGGATGCCTTTGGAATGCCTGTCAGTGAGGGGAGAGGGAAGTAAACATCAGGGGGAAGAAGAAACTATTAGGTTAAATGGTATTGTTGGCACAAGGCTCTATGGATATAAATTGGCAATGAATAAATGTGGGATGAAAAGGGAAAGAACATTCCTGGCCAAAAAAAGAGTTAATTTTAAAATTTAACTTTAATTTATGTGCCTAACATCGATCTCCCAGCCTTGCAATATGAGGATCGGGAAAACAAAACCTAATTCTCGTTTAATTCAATAAGTAATAAAAGCAATTTTCAGATGTAATATCTGCATTTTCCAAACAGAAAGTTACTAAATTCCTGTGATACTTCATATAAATTTATTTCAACGTATTTTACAAATTTTATGGGTATTAATAATTTTACTTCATTGATGTTAATATTCATTGCATATTTATTTTATTTCACTGTTTATATGTTAATATAATTGCAACAAACTTGGGCAGAGTACCATATTATGTTAATAGAAGTAAAATTTTTGACTGAATTTTTAAAATGCTTAAATTAAGTTAGTGAGAACTTTAAAATTCTAAATCAGCAGCTGGAGTATGAGCTGGAGTATGAACAAGCCATCAAGGTTGTCAAGCCAACTGGAAACTCCAGCTTTTCCAGTGAAAGGATCTAGATAACTGGATAACTATGGCACTTCACCATTGCGCCTCAGGGTCTCAAGTATGCAGGGAAAAGAGCTAATGAAAATAAGAAAATTGTATTTCAGATTAATTTCTAAGAAAGATTTGGAGTTATGTGACTCATAGGATTATGGGTTGTGTCTTAATGACACTCTTGAGAAACAAATTCTGCCAGCATATCTTTGCATTGAACTGCCTGTTACGACGAAAATAAGGTGAGGAGTTTCACGTGTCTCAAATTGGTTAAGAATAAATTTAGGCTTGGTTCTACACATCAGTGTGGAGATCTTAAAATATAACAATATAAAGAAATGGGATCAGCACAGTAAACCTGAGCAAATAATTTTGTTTTGTGATATGCATGTAAAAGTCACTGAGAAAAGCAAAATTCTTAATTCCCTGACTTTTATGCATATCAATTTTGCAGCTCTATAGTTTAACTGATTTGAATTTATTATAATTTGGAGGTTGATTTTTATAATGTTTTAAACTGCTATTGTTTTTTTGAACCAAGTTTGGATACTCAGAACACAATCCCTTTTCACTGCAGAAACCATAGCAAGATCAATCTGTGTAACTAACATGTACAGGAAATTAGGATAGCTTTTTCATAATTCGTGGGCTTGCATACAAATCTCCAATTTCTGAAACACAGACAGCACTTCCCTTCCTCAGAGCTGAGGTTAAAAGCTTGTGAGTGATTCTGAGCTGCTAAAATATGATGGAGACAAGTAACAGATAAGAATCTTGGTAGATAGGATAGACAGATATAAACACTAACCCTGGATAAGATTTCAAGCAAAAATCTAATCAATAAACATATGGGCAAATGAAAATGCAAATGAGCCACAGAGGTATAAATGTTCAGGAGGAAAGAAAGATTTCTGTAATACTTACCCGTATTGCATTGACTTCAAGTAGCCCTTAAGTGGAACTGACGGTATTACAAACACAATAAGCACTTCTAGACAAACTGGAATAACAATCACTTCAGGAGCCTGGAAGCATTCACAATTCTGCTGTTGTCAACTCTTTCAGTGGCTTTAATTTTCAATGGTAAGCACAACTCCTATATAGTGTTGTCAAAACTGCAATGAAGTTATGTCATTGAATATTAAAGCGCTGGCCTGCAGAATGCCAAACACAGAGATTTGAATTTCATGCTCTCTACTAAACATCAAGACAAATATGTCTAATTTCATAAAAAACCTCACCAGCCCAGAAAGGCTGACAATCAGGCCCAGTGTTGCCATTTTTTCCAGCTGAAAACAGGAGTTTCTACTGTTAAAAAAACCTCTTCCTATGAGATCAGAGGAAGGAAGAAGCAGCATGGAGTTAGGATTAATGGATGTAGCATGAGATCAAGAATGAAGATTGTGGGGTATGAAAGGATACTATCTATCACTGGACAGAAAATTCACATTTGAGTATGAAAATCCTTTTCTTGTGTGGTTCAGAAGAGTTTGGGAGGCAATTCAAGAATTTCACAAGGAAATTGAATTATATACCCCAAAAGATAGGAGGTTTATTTGCAGCATAATTTTCCCAGTTCCAGCCTTGATTTTTAAGCCTTGGTGTTTGCTTGTTCAACAGGAGGAGTAACATACCTGTGCCCCTCACAAAACCTAGTAGGTTGCTGCCTCCCTTGTCCTTCCTGCCAATGCTACCTGATACTCCAAGACAGGGCCACAGTCTTTCCCTATCTCTCCTTATTTTCATAAGACTAGAGGTAACCTGTGGAAATCCTTTGACAGCTTGTAGTCTCTCCGTTAAATCTACTCAGGCCTGAAATGAGGTTTTTCCTTTGGAGTAGGTTTTATTCAGTCTTACAAAGAGTAGCGGAGAGCTCTGATAACTGGAAAGACTTGTGAAGCCGTATGAACATGAAATTCCTGGTAACTTCCAGCCTATAAAGACAGTTTTATTTTGGGATGTTTTCCAAAAGTTCTTGGTTTGACCTTGAAAGTAAAATTTTGTACCTGTTTTTATTGGATAAAATAGGTCTATTCATGGAATAGATACCCAAAGCTTACCAATTATACTCAGATGCTCAAAATAGTCTGGACACTCATATTCTGGACAGAATGAGTTCCATGTGAAGTATGCCTGGCAGGCAACAAAAAAGAGAAAATTAATTGCTCAGTTTTATTTGGCCTACAGTTTATAGATAGCACTGTGAAAATAAGTGTTCACTATTCTGTGTTTGTGCTCTGTGACCTCTCCAGCATGAGACTGTCTGAAATCCACCAAAGTCTCTTCACATAAGTATCCTAAAGCCTTGAAAATTAAAAATCATTCATTACCCTGACTGTATTTTTAGTGCCTAACAAATAATCAACAATTATAATAATGAATGGTTTTTTGTTGTTGTTGTTCCATAGAGAACCAAAAATGTATTAGAAACAACACATTTCCCCCAAAGTTACATAGTTTTCCAAATATTTCCCTCTGATTATTTCCTTGGGGGGGCATTTTTAAGCTCACAGAAATCTTTTGGATGCTCTGTTTTACCAGAGCTTATGCCCTCTGAGATCTTGCATTATTAATAATACTAATTATTGCAATTATTTATTATTAGATGAAGGATGAGAGAGTTTCCAGCAATTCAAAAAGCACAGAAAAGGATGTAAGCCTTATGCTGTAGAGGCTGTGGTTGAACTTTCAGACCTCTGTGCCGTGAGAAACCCCTGAGAATGAGGAATTGTGCTTAGCAAGAGCATCTGCTAAATAGATATGGAAAATAAATATAAAGGCCTCATACATTGCTGGACTTGTTACTTAAAAGGCCCCACCGCAGGGTGCTAATAAAAAAAAGTATCCAAGATTTTGTAATAATCCAGAGTATAGGTCACTATCTGAAGAGGTCGATTAACATATGATAATTTCATGAGGTACACTTTAAATTTCTGTATATGACCTTTATTTGTTCTGAAGGACAGAGAAATGTCTGGTCACGAAGAGGAAGGTGTTCTGACTGTTTAATCATAGCTCACAACATGCAGCGTTATGCAAGTTTTCTGAGCTAAAGTGAAGATAAGAGAGATGCATTATCTGCAGGAGCAGCATCAGAACTCCCAAGCCAGTCAAAGAGACCAAGTTCAGAAACCAAACAGCTCAGAGTAAGGACCTAGCATGGCACAACGTCATCACACAGTCTAACCAGCACAGCACTGTCCTAGTAAAAAAAAAAAAAAAAAAAAAAAAAAAATTGCATCTTGAACTTTTAACAAATACTTTTGTAGTGAGGCCTCACTTGGAAAACTATGTCCAGTTCTGGGCTCCTCAAGATGAGAGAAACATGCAGCTCCTGAGGCAGATCCAGTGGAGGGATATGAGGGAGATTAAGGATCTAGAGCACCTCTCTTACAAGAAAAGGATGAGGGAGCTGTGTCTGTTCATCCTGGGGAAGAGAGAAGTGAGAGAGAACCTTACCAGTGTCTGTCAGTATCTACAGGGAGATGTCTGAGGATGGACTAGCCTCTGCTTGGTGTGAAACAAGAACTTATGCAGATCTAGACGAATTTTAAACTTTTATATTTAGTCTTCTAATTGTCCCTCCTATTTGTTAGGCAGGTATTTGTTCATCACTGCATAATTTTGATTTAGATAATTTAAAAGAAAATACATTGTTCTTCACACAGAACTGGAAAGCAAAAGATGGTTGTAGATCAAATATTGTGTCTTCAGCTTGGTCTAAAGCTGGAGAAATGCCACCTGTGCTATTCCTGATCAAAGCACATGAAGAAACCAGTGAAAAAACACAGACAGAATCATCTTTGCAACTATGGCTATGGTAGATTTTAGGTATTGCTTCTCCCTTCAAAAGATGAGCATACATCCCCTTTCTGACAAAGGCCTTTCTACCCAAGCTCACAGCAAGTGATTTTTATATCTGGAACACACTCAATAGAATAAAGAACAATAGATGTACAGTTGGAAACAGATCCAATCCAGCAATCCAAAAGGCTGCTTCTGAACAACATCTGACTCAAGAACTTAAAAAAAAAAAAATATTAAACCAATTCAGAAACAATGATTTGGGGTTTTTTTAGTTTGCTTTGCTTTTCAGATGAACTTACTCCCACTTCTTTTTATGTTAAAGGAGGAATCCTGTTTGAAATTTCAAATGCCTTAATGGCAGTGAAGTATGTATTAGATGCAATCACAGAAAAAAAAACATTGCAAAGGGTCTTAAGAATGTGTGTAATCCATGTAGTTCTTTCCCCAAGGCAGGATCAACTACTCTAAGCCATTTGCAAGAGAAGATTGTCTATCTCTTGTTCTCAGTAATGACCAGTGATGTATTGCAAACCATGTACTTACATACATTACACCAGAATTTGGAGAATACAGGCCAGATTAAAGTCATACCAGCTGACACTGTGCAAACCTTTAGAAAGAAGCAATTCCAGCTCCAAATAGCCTTTGGTCTCAGCAGAAAAAAAGCAGCTAAGGGAAAGAGAAATAATGTGTCATCATGGTTATTTTGTATGGAATTTCGAACTTTTTATCATTAGCCTAATCCATCTTGGTTTTTTTATACCTGGTAGCAACCCTCTAGCTGACCACAACTTGTGTTAAAAAAAAAAAAATTCCACTACATGTTGCACAAAAAATATGCAGAAAAAAAAATAGTCCGTATGTGACTCCTATATAACCCAACTATCTCACATGTTCAAAACGGCAACAAAGGCTTCTATACCTAGGAGAACGTTTTTTTCTGACTGCACATTTACAAAAGAAATTGCTGCCTTTAAAAATAAATATTAATTAGAAAAGTATAGCACATAATGAAGTTTTCCCAACACGGCAAGCAGCTGTGGAGCCAAACAAGCTTATCCACATTCCCTGAGTGATGGTTTATGTTCTGACGTTGACTAACTCATCCATGCTTAGGGCACAAGCACTCAGACAATCTCCATCACCAGTTTCCCATTAGAAATCTTGATCTCTGCTGAAACAAGCTCAATTCCCTTCATTATTTCCCAGCTGACAGACGGCTTGAGAGGGAGGATATTACAAGTGTCAGTCTCTTTGCCTCTGGACAGGCCATGGATGATACAAGAAGGGGAGAAACAAACAAATAAAAAAAAATATCTCTTTGTGTGGTAACTTTTAATGTGTTTGCTGTATCACTATGCTTCATTCATTCTCCCAAAACTAGTTTTGCAGGATTATTTTCTTGGAAATCCTTCAAAGGTGCTCTCTACCCCCTTTTTCTCTGATTTTTTATTTTTTTTTTTTTTATTTTTTTTTTTTTTTGGTCAGGCTCTTGCTATTTCACAGAAAGAAAAAGGATTCAATTCATCTTGAAGAGCTATTTTTGTTATTAGAAGGAGCTATAAAGCTCTTCAAATTAGTAATTTTATAAAATATTGCAAATGTTTTTGAGAAGGATGTTGTTTTCTTACTAAACAAGACAAAGAAGAAGATGAGTATTAATGTAGGCTTTTCCATAAAAATCTCCATAAGGATCACTTTATTTGTATTAATAATTGCATTCTTTTGGTAATGAGTGTTCCATATCAAGATCTGTAGGTTAACAACAATTGCCATAACTCCTTTATCTATGAGAAGAGGTATGATGTTTTGTGCTAAGAGTTAGTCATAAAAATAGTGACAAATAGTCCCTGACCTGAAATTCCTACTGTTTGAAGGCAGAAAATAGACAAAATTGAGAGGGAGCATGGAGACCAAAATGAAAGTGTGTTTTCCACTCAGTACATGTCATTTGAGAATACAAACTGGTTCTAAACATGCGTGCAACTTTTCCCTTATTCTCTGGTCTCACCTTAGTGTATTTGTGAGGATATCCCATGGTTTTCTGTGAGGAGGTACTCCAGAACTGTTCTTAGACAATATCATTAGGGGTAAAATAAAAATTTGTTGGTCTATTCTTTGATGACTGAATGTCATGAAATGGCTCTCATCCACATTGCAACAATTTCTTAGCTTTAAAACATGACTTTCACTGCCTACTAAGAGCAGTCCCTAACCCGTACTGTTTGCATGCCAAGGAGTAGCTTTGGAGGTGGATAATTGTCATAATACAAACCCATATCTGGAGCTGCTCTGTTTAGTAGTATCAGTAATCATCTGCTGCTGTCTGTGAATGTTCCCAGGAAGTGTTTTGCTCATTAAGGTAGCCATTCCCTATCTGCCCCCTCAGGGGAGCTCTGTGATGGTCAGAAAAAGAGCACCACCACACATGTGAGTTTTATTAAATGCATATGAGTAACACGATCTGAGAGGAAAGATAATAAAAGATTGTTTATATAGGGATGTCACAAGGGCAGTTATTGCCATAGAGGATCTGTATCCTCTAGAATATGGAAATACAGGTATGGAGTACAATAAAAATTAAAACACTTCTTCTGAGATGTTAACATTCACCATTTTGAGGAAATTTTCATGAAAAAGCTGATTTTTTTTTTTTTTGTTGGATATAGAATAAAAGGCTCTAATCACATGGAACAGAACCAAAACATCAATATCCTGGCATTAAAAGATGAGAACAAAAGAAATGCAAAAAATAAAGTAAAGGATGTAAAATAAAATTAGTCATGGAAAAACAAGGGAGGGCGGGTATAATGTCTTGAGAAGTCTAGTAATGACCTGCTAGAGGATGGAGGTGCACTTTGCTTTATTGTGTATTTCTGTAGAGTGCAGTAAAAGAAAATTCTACCATCTGTCATCTTCAAGAATTTGGCATGCTATGACATTGGACAGGCTTGTTCATACTTCCAATCTGCTGCTCGCTCATTTCTGCAGAACAGTTTTGTTCTCCCACATAGTTTTTATTTTTATCATTATTGTTATTATTTGGAAGTGGGATTATATTTCATTACTCTTCTATAGCTTGAATTTAGTGAGCTAAAATAAAATAAAATTACAGTAATAAAAAAGAACAACCTACCCCCCTCCCTCAAAAAATCCTATTCTGCCTCCATTACCTGGCTCAATCTTCCTTTTTGATTTTTCCAGATGTCATTTAGGTATAATTTTTATGGTGATTAAGCTTTTCTAACTCCATATTTAGGATACAATATTTAATTAAATATGTCATAATGAACATTAATATAACATTAATTTTTACTGACATTAAAATCCATAAGCAATAGATAAGAAATTTATGTAAGTAGGTTATATTTCCTATTAGGGAAAGTATATTTCTTGAGGATATAACAGGGAAATATCTCCATCAGAACTTACAATTGCAAATCCAAAGACAGAGTTTCCTTGCTGTATGTCACTGAAAACCCTAGATGTGGGATTTATTTAACCCGTCTGGGTGATAGTGTGGCTATCAATTCTCAACGGATCTCCCATCTGGAGAGATCCCTGCCACCACTCAGTGCTCCAAACAGAGGCCACCCAAAGAGGAGGTCTTATCTTTTCTCACTGACAACCAGGAGGACTTAGACAACTGTTTCAGGGTACAGGCGGACCTTTTCTGTAAATGCTAGAGCAATTTATTCCTAAATCACACTAGGAGAGCCGGGTTCCTAAATCTGCTAGATTAGAGCTTTGAAAGGTGAAATTTGTGGCATCATAGTCCAGGATACCTATTTCCTTGATTTCCTGATGTCCTGAAAGAAAAAAAAAAAAAAGAAAAAAAAAAAAAAGCTTTGAATTCCTACAGCTACTTAAGCTTTTGTTAGAATCTGTCTCCTACTTCATATTCCAGATATACAAGATTGATGCATCTTTCTATGTCAGTCACAATTTAACTAAAAAACAGATTATAGGATTGTCCACATGGCTTTCAGGGGAAATTTTAGAATCAATATGTAGCTTCAAAAGGAAAGAGGTTGTTTTGTAGGAAAAACATAGAGTAGAAAAAGATCCAAACTGTGAGTTGCAAAATGAAAAATGTCAAAATACAATACATCTGAAGTAGATTACTGAAAGACCACTTCACATGTTTTGAGCACAATATGTTTTCAACATTTTAAGATTTATTTATGTGTAAGATTTCTTATTGGTATAAATTAGGACTATTAATGCAACTTTGGTGAACCGAAATTATTATAGTTATATAATTAAGTGAGATTCTATGTTTGAGGGAAATGGATATTTGTTCAGATAAGGAATACTTAGCATGGTTTGATTTAACCTGAAGGGAAAGGATGAGGATTTGGGATTATCAGGAGAGGCAAAGAAAAGCTAGAAAAGGATTCATTAGGCTAGGAAGCAGATAGACTGCAGGGAAAAACTTGAGGCTAGAAATATTGAGAGTGGTGATGACTCAGGGGAGTTATACTAGACTTGGAGCCGTGAGTTTCATAGCACAGTTTGGCCCACGGCCTGGAAAGAGTCTTCTTGCTGTCTGTCAATGTTCAAATGAATATTCTTCAAATTTAGCACTCTCTTTATAGTGTCTCCCATCTGGGGATTTGTAACATCAAGGTGCAAGAGAGATCAAAATTTGGCCAATTAGTTTATAATTCAGGGGAAAGTGCTGGTGACAAATGCTATGTAATCAATAAATAACAACGTTTACAACATCTATGTGAAGAATTGTATTGGTAATTAAGACATAAGTAGACACCTTTCTCACAAGTCAGGTTTAACAGATCAATTTTGTTTAGCAATAATGATGGAATGTTGATTTCATTTGTTTGTTCGGTTGCATTTTTTACTTTTTGCTTTGTTGTGTGGCTTGGGATTTTTTTTTTTTTTGTTTGTTTTTGGTTTAGTTTGGGGTTTTTTTTTGTTTGGCTTTCTGCAGGATGTTTGAGGGGATGGGGAAACTTGACATTGAAGTTAGAAAACAGCATTTGTAGAATTTCCAGGAAAAGTAACTGACTTCTAGAAATTTCATCCAGTGAAAAGTGATGCAAGCAAAGCAGAGAAATAAAAAGAAAGCAAACTAAGGAAAGATGAGGGAAAACACCTTGACTTTCCACGCTCTCCCCTGTAAAGAGTCTGTCTCAACATACTTTGCACAACACAGTGCAATATTTAACAAGTACTGAAAGTAAAGAGGTTCTTCCCACTGTGTGAAATTTTATAATCTCAAATAATCCGATCCACAAGTCACTGTGTATGAGACACTACTTCAAGGACTACTACAACCCACTTCTCATTCTGTTTCCTTCCTCTAATTAGCCAAAAATCCAGTGAAGACAAGTAGCATAAGAAAAAAAAGAAAAAAGAGAAAAAAGAAAAAAAACCTAGTAAGACTGCTTTGGGCTGGGTAACCTTCCTAGGGAAAGGCTCCTGTCTCCAGCTCTAACACTGAGTTTATAAGAGTAAACCAATCAAGAGTTACTCAGCAACACTCTCAGGTTTTGCACAAATGCTCTCACTTGTGATTTGTAGATGAAGTTCAGAGAAGGTGAGCAAACTAAGTTATTCATTAAATACAGGTGGAGAAAAAGATGAAGAGAAAAAAATCTTTCCTTGTCCATTTGGGTAGTGAGAAGAAGTCACAAAGTATGGCTTTAGCATATACCAGGAGACAACCGTCGTATTTCATACCGGTATCATTTTTGTCATTATAAAACCTTGTTGTTCTGACTGTGACAATACTTGGTTGGCCTTTTGTTATGTTCTCATCTGTTTCTGGTTATCTAGTCATTACCCATCAAACTCCACTGTCATGAGCCACTACTATGCAATTTTTTGGTTCACTGTAGGTCAAGGATAACAAATATTTTTGATTGCATCTTATTTTCCTGGTGTCTTGGAGGGGGGAAAAACAAACAGTTAATCTATTTCATTTTACTGATCACCATCAGGAGTTCTGGATGGGTAATTTTGTGTTGTTACTCCGTCCCCATCTCATAAAGTTTCATTTACTGCCTTTTTAAACAAATGATGACTCCAAATCTATTTGTCACACAATAGCTCTCAAACATGCCAAACAATGACTATTACTATTCTTGGCTTGTTTGATCCAAATGACATTTGCAGACATTATTCCTCCCCTCTCCTTGATATGATTTCAGTAGAAACCTTTAAATAAATAAAACAAAACCCAGAGCAAACCTCAAAAACAATAAACCAACACACAAGCCCTGGAAAATAATCACAAAGTGGTGGCTGTTACCATTATAAGTGAGGAAATCCAATTATGAGTTGTCAATCTTGTTCTCCTTTCAATGGCTTCAAAAATATTCAGATGTGTATAATTTTTCGGGTGATTTCATTGGCTTTGTCAAAAAGAAGCAGAAATTTTGTAGCTGAAAGAGTTAACCCCCAAAATTCTTCTTATACATAAACATGCAAATACACACACACACATATACAAAGACACCAATACAGAGTGGTCAATATCAATTTTCAAAAGTTCTATTGATTTCAGTAGCCCTTAATTTCAAGACAAACAATAGTTTGTATTGTAATTTCCATGCTGCTCATATAACTGCCATCATTGCTGACCTGTATGTTGTCAAATAATATTGATTTGGCATGAAATGGAGCAAGGGGCTGGAAAAGTGTGTGGTGGGAGGAGTGAGGGCTATGGGTACCTTCTCATAAACTAAAAGAACAAATGATGGCAATGCAACAACTTTATAGTGACGTATAAGGCTGGGTCTTCAGTCTGGACTTGGATCTCCCTCATGAATTTGGGACTCTTCTCTGTATCCCTGTCACCACCTTCATCCATGCTGGATTCTCCTGTCAGTTCAAACTACAGATTTATAGGAGGTTTTTCATCTTGAATTTGTTTTACGCATTTCTAAATTAAGCCAGGGAAGGATGCTTTATGAGGAAACCACTAGGGCCCCCAGAGCCATAGGTCTTCTCCCTGCTCTACCAGTGGCTTGTGAATCCAGAAATATACTTCCAAATTGCTAAGAGTTCTGCATGGTCCCTTTGCAGCATCTTCCTTCTCAAAAGTGTGGTATCAATTTGTTTGTCTGCCTTGTCTTTAAATTGTACAGTTCTTATAATAAGTGATTAAGTCACTTCAAACAACTCTTACAGGCCATGTCCTTGAGCTTCTGGTGGCTGCTGGGCTACAGATACATTTCTGGAAGTGCTGGAACTGTGTCAAGAGCCATAACTGAAGTTGCCCAATCTATGGACAAAAAGGGCAGCTTCAGGACTAGACTTTAGAACTAATTCCGATGACTAGAGCCTTTACTGGGATTGTCAGTCCTGAGATTTACTTTGCAGGACTCCATCCAGTATCTTGTGCTCTCTAATCAATAATAAATCCAAAGTATCCTCATAATCATGTCTAAACTTGGAGTTATGGATATTTGAAAGAAGCCTCTGGCTCTCATGCAGAAAGGAGAATATTCATTCACTTGCCTAGACAACATGCTGACTGGTGTAATTATATTCTACCAGCTCAGATTTCTCCTGCAGTATCTGCTGGCTTTGAAATCCTTCTTAACTTCCTGTCCTGAGCTGCTTTGTAGTATGGCTGTGGGTCTTAAATAATCTGAATCAGCCATGTATCTGTAGTGACGATACCACAGCTGACTCATGCATTAGTGAACATACCTTAACCCAATTAATCTTCCTCCAAGGAAACTGCATAAATAACATCTTATGACTACATGTTATCCAGGATCTTTCATCCTAAAGACATCCTAGTATGTCTTACTAGGCTATACATATGTACTCATATATACATTTATGTATATGCACAGTGAGAAAGGAAAGGGCAGTAATGCAGTGTGAAGATCCAAATTTGGGTCATAGATGAAAAAAAATCCAGCTTCAGGGTGTTCTGGAAGTCTGTGCACTTATTTACACTAACTTCTTGCTTAACTGACTTGATTAGCATTCAGGAGAATTTAGATGCAATATACCAGGTTAATCTATAGCATAGATATGAGCCACTGGGTAAAATCCTAGGCCTCTTTGGAATCATTGTAGAAATTCCCAAAGGACTGAAAACTTCTTTCTGTCTAGGAATCACTCCCTTTGGCATGACAGTGCACCCCTCACTGGAGTGGGAAGCAACTGAAAAGCTTTAATGAATGAAAAATAATATAATATTCAGCTAAAAGTAGAGAAGGAATTATAAGTAGGCAAATCAACTAACAGTTTCTCAAATTTAAATCTATTAAGGATGCTGGGGTTAATGACTAGTTTATGCACTACATTTCCTTCCTTTAATATTATTTTAATATTGTTTTATTTTATTTTAATTACATTCAATCTTAGCTTTTCTGTTACTTCATAGAGGAAGCACATTTGGGCTCACTAGCTTGGATAAAAGGAAGAAGCAAATGTCAAATTTACACCACCACATGGGATCTAAAGCTCAGTTTAATTCTGGTTAAGACAGATCTAAATTAAAAGCACTTTCCTTTCCATGTGTACTCCTTATTTAAAGATGACAGGTCCCCAAGTGTGTTTGTGAGTCTAAATGTTTTACTGAAGGATCATGAGCAGACCCCAAAAGAAAAGTAGATAAAGAAACGAAGAGATGGTAATGGATGATTTCAGATACTAAGACTTGTTTGAGTTTCCCACCCTCTTAAAAAGCATATGTTGATCTTGTTCTGTGTGAAGAGGTCTTTCACCTTTCAGTCTGAGGACAGCAAACTAACTATAAGAATCATATTGTACATGGATAATTTTGACATGCATGGAGAGAATCTGTTGTGGAAGTAACAGGTCCCAAGTCTTTAATTTTTGTATTCTGGTGTATGAGAAGGGAAATCTTGCAGAAACTCTAAAAATCACTACTGTGTTCTCTGAGGATTTACTTATTTAGTGACAGGTAAAGTTCCAAATATTCTGGAGACTGACCAAGATAAAAGTCTCAAGTATTTGATGTTAGTAGGTAACTGCTGAAACTGACTGTTGAAATTTTGCTGCATTGACAGGAATGTGTGCAAGTAAGGACAAAATTGTTGAACAAATAAAGATGAAGTAGATGTGAACACAAATGTGAGCACAAGGTTTTTCAAATCACCAAAAACATCTGGCAGCTTGGGAAATAAATTTCTATGGACAAATTAATTTTCCCCAATCCCTTAACTTCATGTGGTCGATGAATGGCATTCCTTCACAGTTTTAGCAGTAGAATGTAATTCTGGCCAGATCAATCTGTCAACAAGGAACAACATCAAACCATTTTGTCTGTATAAATAATTCACTTGCTCTTTACTATTCTTCTTTCTTTGTGGATGAAATGGGGCCAATAAAATGCCCTCTGCATCCCAACACAAGAATAGGGGAAGACAATTCATTGTAGACAAAGCACATTGTGAAGGCAAAATTGCCATCATACAAAGAACTAGAGGATGCAGAAGATGTAATAAAATGAATATGAAGGAACATTTGACTGCCCAGTGCCTGATTTATAAAATGGATCTGTGATAAAAGGGATGTTTTGTGGTTCAGATGTTGAGCTCCCCGATATAAACACAACAAACACACACAATAAAATAATACTGACTGTTTCACTCAAAGGTTTGAAAGAGCATTGTCACCCCTGACTAATTCGTAAGAAAGCTGTGAGTGTTCACTTTAGTGGATATTCTTAGTAAAATTGTGTCTGCTTCTGATAAAAATGAGTTTCTAATTTTTCATGAAAAAATAATTCTTGGGAAAATTCAGAAGTATAGGAGAGCTTGTGTGGATTGATCAAATATCTTTTCTGAGTTGTTTCCTCAAATTCAGCATCATAGGAGGACACTCTGTCCCACTCCAGTCCTTTCTCTCACTCACAGATTGCTAATTCCCGCCTCTTTCCACTACTTTTCAACCACTTGTGTCCCCATCAAGAGAATCACAGAGGTTGGTGAACTTCTGCTAGTATTAGCTCCTTAACAGTATAAATTCTGTGTCACAAAGCAAAGAAATGTGGTAAAAGATTAAGACTTGGGAATTCTCCAAGTGATATTATTTCTATCCAAAACCCCCACTATTTTGGTTGATCCAGGTTTGTGTACTTTCATACAGAAATGGGACTATCTTTGTCATCTTCTGGCATTCCACACAAAGAGATGGATGACTATAACTGTCTTTACATCCTTGCAGGTGAACAGATTTAGCCAGAACAACAATCTGTGTCTTGTGTCAAACAAGGATAGGAATATTGGGAACCCGTTTTGCTAATGAGTAAGCTATATATAATCACAAAAAACCCCAAACCAAATTAAATCAAAACCAACCAGTACATTCATAAGGACAATGACTTTCACATCATTAGAGGAGCCAGGACAAGGATGTACCACGGTTCTTGGTAAATCACAGCAGAAGAAGAAATAGGGGTAGCTATCTGTAACCAAAGTATTCACAGGTCTTTGGATGATACTTATTCTCAGTACCAGGAGACCTCAGGCACTGGGACCCTTTGAAAATATTTCAACTCTCTGCTGTGCTCTAAAACTTTAAAGGATATAATGGCTAGAGTGATGAACACAAAAGGAGCAGCTTTTACATCAAGCTGCAGTACTCATTGAGGGTACAAGGCTTAATAGATTTAAATGAATATGTAAAAAACGATGAATACTTGAGTTCATGTTCACAGAACAAAGCACATGCAAACTAGTCAGTTGACTTAAAGCTACCTTTCTCAGGAAAGGAGATGCCTGGTTCTGGATTGCGTGAATGATTGCCACTTCTTCCATTCATGGCCACAAATGCTATTTCAAGTTATCTGAGTTGGTAGTTCAAAGTTTGCTGTAGTCTCAGTAGCTGGATCACAGTCTGGCTTTCCTCTGTGTTTATAGTTATCTAAATTCAGACCTCCTCAGTTGTAGATGACTGTACTAGCTTCAAGACAGTACATTGTTTCATGCATGGAAATGTTACATTTGTGCCCAAAATTTCTCAGAGATGTTCATGAATGAACTGAAAAAGTCCAAAGGTCTGAGAAAGTTTCAGGTCAGTCTTTTCATTTTAGCCAGGCTGCCAAAGAAGAGATTTTATTGACATAAGGATAAAATAAGCTTTTTGGTACCTTCTTAACTCCTTCAATATTTAAAAAAATCTGTACAAAATGAAACCATTTCTAGCACAGGACTTGAGCATAAGCCTTTCCAGAGCACCCATGCTTTCCAGAGCTACAGTACTAGGAGACTGGGGTAGGACAGACTCTTATGGGCTTAAATGTTGTATGATGGAGAATTCGGACCCAGACACTTCAGTGATAACTGAGCAAACATTAACCACAGACTACATCCATTAATCTAACTCTGCACCAAGCAGCTGACCATTGAACACTGGAGGCTCTTAACCTGAGCCAACTGTCCCTTAAACAAGAGCAAATATATCAGTTGCCTGCAACCTGGTTGCTGCTCTGGAAAAGAGCCAGAGTGGGGTGGGGGGAAGAGAAAATGATCCAGCTATTAAGTCAGGCAGAGTGCCTTTCACTCTGGATGATTGGAAGGCTGTGCTCTCAGGGCAGAGACTCTAGGGAAGGATAATGGTTCCCTGTACCCCAGTCTTCCTGCCTCTGTATTTCTTGGTATTTCTCTCCCATGTTTGTTGGCAGGTGTAGTTAACGTGAATAAAAACTGTAAATGCCTCAGAGGTTTTTGGGGAGGTTTTTTTCTTTATTTCATTTTTTCTTGTTGTTTTGCTTTGTTTTGTTATTGTTTTTCTTTCTCACATCCCCAAAGAAACATCAAAGTACAAAGGAAGGAAAGCAATGCTGAGAACAAGAGTGAAAACCAAACAAAAAGGCAGAGAGAAAAAAAAAAACACAGAGAGAGAGAGAAGAATAAAAGAATCTAGTGGTGGCCCTGCGGAACTTTCTTCAAGGGGGTTAGGCTTCCTTCAGACAAAGTTTAGATATATTTTTGTTTGTTTGCATTTTCAAATTTGGGCCGTTGGTGCACATTCAGAGGAGAACAAAAGCAATGCAAATTTCCAGGGAGGTGATCAGTGCAGCAGGCTGCTGACAGGGCCACCTGGCTACTGCAAGCAGCCCATTGCCCGCTGTGCTCACCTGCTTAAATATTAACAACAAGGGGGAAGGCAGAAATATATCAATTAAACATCAGGACTGTCTGAGCAGGAAGATTGATAGTTTTCAGGACACAATGCAGGCAGTTGCATCCCCTGACTTCTGATCCTGCCTGCTGAACCCTCTGAATGTTAACCTATGCTAACATCTTTTATCTCCCTCCTCACCCTTCCCTATCACAGGACGTGATTGTGACACATCAAGGGAACAGCATTAATTTTCCAAGAGGGAGGAACAGAGATTCAACATTAACCCAGAAGGAGATCTGCATTGATTGCAGCTCCAGACCAGAACCTGGTACCTTTCTTCTACACATATTTCTAATACCATATACCATAAACATCTGGTTTTGGAACATCTGCTTATGGGAAGTGTCTCCATATTGTGACACATTTGGTGAATGGGTTTAAAAAGAAGTTAATCTGAAAAGTCTAAAGAAAAGGAATCTCATGCACAGTCATCTGGTTGGATGATGGCTTGCAGTTGTGAGCAGTGCTGCCCAGGAAATGGAAAACATTCTGTCATCTACACAAATTCACCCACAAGCATGGTAGGCATTATGGCAGATGTCGTGAAATAAACTGAATTCTTTCAGCTATTACGAGTGCCTTAATTTCATACTTGGCTTAATTTTGGTTTAAATTTCAAGAGATTTAAAACAGAACATTTTTACCTCTTCAGCCCGGCTATATAAAATACTTGTTGACAGTTCAAATCTGTAGATAATTTACTCTACCCATATTTCTAAGAACTAATTACATGTTCGTATAAAATGATGAAATCTCATTATATTTTCTTAAAAAAAAAATACCACACAAAAAACCCCCAACCTCAAAACTACCATGCATTTCATTATGCTATCCAATTACTGCTGTGCTTGTACAATATTATGTTACTGCCCGATCACAGGCTATTTACTGTACAGATGTGTTACTTTAATTAAACAAATGTAACTAGTCATACAAAGAAACGATAATTCAGAATGAAATTCTCAGGTACTAGCCATTGATCCTGAGTTTAGTTAAACCAGTAGAGAGTGAATTCAGGGTTTTGTCTTGCAGAAAGATTGGTCTTTTGGTTTCCATAACTTTATAAATGCAGTGATTACTTAGAGTTCCTTCAAATCAAAGTGACAGTCTAAAGCTGGACAAAAGGCTTTTATCCTGACTCAAAGTCCAGAATAATGTATTTTAAATTATCATGATTATTTTTTTATTTGTTGTGATGAAAACAGATTAAGAAAGAATGAGTGAGAATCTGAAGCAGAGACACCGAACAGAGAAGATGAAAAACAATTGAAAAGGAGAAAGGGAGGAAAGAATGACTAAATCAATTTGCCAAATACCCTCACTGAGTCAATTATACAGCAGATGAACCTTTGGTCTCGAGAGGCACAGAATGCTGTTGTACCCTCTTTACCCAGCTACAAACTTACAATCATCACATATGACCATCAACAGGGGAAAAGTACTATTGACTTCCAAGAAGATTCTCTATTTTAAAACAGATGAGAAATTGGACAATAAAAAACATTTGCAAAGAAAATAATATAAGAATTTTTTTAAGAGATTGAGTAACACTAAACACTGATACTTGTCATTGCACTAATGCAGCCTCATACTTGGTCTTGCACATATCTTGGTCTTGCAGCTGAAGGAAGAATTCATGACTCTATAGTAGGGTTCAGCTTGATAATATATTGATATTATATATGTTACTTATTTAATAAAAATTATAAAATCAGACTTTGGACCGTCCGGCTTTCAAGGACTTCAAACCACTTCCCAAAGAGCAATTCTCTGTTAAGTCAGAAATGCTATGACAGAAAAAAAATCCTTCCTGAGCTTTTTGCCACAGCTTCCCACAAAGGAACTGCAGCAAAGATCTAAGAATGATGCAGCATTTCTAAAAAGAGAAACTTGCCACTACTCCAGTGGCATTGGCACCTCCTGAGTCTGTGTGTGAGTGCCACCTGCTGACCCCTGCCATGGGGAAATGAAGCAGAATCCACTGGTCACCTCACTGCTCCTTTGGGTCTGTAGACGCTCCCCACCCCATTGAAAGCAAACCTCTTACCCTTCCCTGTCATGTAGCATATTATATAAGGAAGATGCTTTCCTGATTGGTCCTGCTTATTGCCATTTCCTGAAGATCTCACAACTGTACAATCACTCATCCAGTCTAAGATAGAATGACTTTTAGGCTAAAAAGGCTTTTCCAACACCCAACCTTTACTAACAGTCTTGACATGAGCCCAAAGTTTTCCTTACATCCTATGAACACATCTACAAGAGATTCCTACAGCTAGAACATGCCTTCATAGCATTATGTCTTCATACTGCTACTTCCTTTTTCTTATGTCATATGGAAAAAAATTAGCACAATGGGACACCAAAATCTTTGCATCCTATAATTTTTACTTATATGATACATGAAAAATGTTGCAGTAATAAATCATCAATTTGAAGTTGAGTTTGACACTGAATCCTTCAGTGACTGAGATCTCAGTCTGTGAAAAACGGGAACGTCTTGGTTTCCTGATCTGGGTAGGTTGTGCAGTTGTTAAGGCAGGCACTTTTTCTTTTAATGTGTTTCTTACAGAATCTGCCACAGCATGTTCCCTCTGGCATTGTGAGGACTGCACAGCTGCAGTACATACAAAAATATGGTAACATTAATTTAAAACTCTTTTGAGGACTCACATAGTACTCGGTTTGGAATTTCTCCCTTTTTTTTTTAAGTGTCCTTCGTGAGAGGGAAATTTCACCCAGAAATAACAAAAGGTACTAAATTAGGCTATTAAACCTTTGGGAGAGATTCAACCATTTCCAGTAAGTGTATTGATATCTATAAGCACAATCTAGCCACCGTGGTCTAGGACTGACAAATCAGGAAAAACAGAAAAATTGTCTCAACATACAGAAGTAGCAGCATCCCACCCTGCTCACAGTCTTTACTTGTCACAGTAAATATTCCTTATTCGGATTACCTTAATTTTTGGATCATTCAAAGCCTTTCCCACATAGTCTAGGGTCTAAACCAGAGCAGGGATTTGCTATCCTTGTCCCACACGCAGGAGTTAAAGGCCAGAGAGCTGGACATACGTGTCCAAGTCTGCAAATACAGCCATGCTGCCAAGAACAGGAATTGATCAGAGACCTTCCCGGGATTACAGTGCAAAGAGACGCACATGCATCCTGAGCCAGCAGTATTTACATCTGTTGGTCATCTCATACCGTGTGACTGTGTTTGCACAGAGCTGAGCCCAGGTGAGTAGGCTCTGCCTTTTGGCTGAGCTCAAAGTCTGGGGCATGACAACACATGACGTGTATTTGTCCAGGTTTTAGTTGGCCCAGAACACATGCAGCAAGTGTGCTGGCTGCAGCTCTCAGTGTACAGTATCAGCACATCACAGCTATTAAACTTTGGACTAAAAAGATCATTTTTTAAAGAATTTCCTTCTTTAAGGCAGCAGTGGAAGTCAAGTAATAAATTTCCTCCTAAAAGCCATAGAACAAAGTGAGAAAGAAAAAAAAACTAACCCTCCCTCCCTCTCTCCCACCTCCAAACAGCAACAAATTCCCGCCCCTACAGGCACCACATTTCCAGCCCTTAAATAAATAACAACAGTGATGCCGACCTTTCCATCTCCCCTATGTAAGAGGAGAAACATTCTGGCTTTGCCACATGTCCTGTAATTATGGGTCGAACCCCTGTTCACAGGGGTATCGATCTGCTGCTAGCTGAGTCTAACTCATTAGGTATTCTTTCATTGTTTCCTATGCAAATTAAGTTAATGAGAATTAGGAACATAATGGAGCCCATTCACCGTTCTAGTTGGTGGAAAATGGGTTTGACTACCAATTTTCCATTACAGCTGTTTTGTAATTACTCTGGAGCACTCTGCATTCTAATGGAGATCCTGAGCTGATCTGACAGTCGCGCTTAGCTTTTTTTTTCCTCCTCTCTCCCATCTTCTCCTTCTTCCTAGAAAAAAAAAAAAAAAAAAAAAACAAAACAAAAAGCAAACCAAAACAAAAAGTGAGGGTTTTTTTTTTTTCCATTAAAGCTCTGGTGTTTCATTTCTACTGCAGTTAAAAAGAAGAAAAAAAAAAAAAAAAAAACAAAAAAAAAAACCCCAAACAAACAAACAAAAAACCCCCAAAAAACCCAGTTTCTTTTATTTCTCCCATTCTGGAATAGCTTGCCTTTTTCTTTTTCCCTGAACTCTAACATCAGGGTTGCTCTGCTTTTAGTGCTGGGGTTAGTTTGCCCTGCAAAACAAACAAACAAACAAAAGAACCCCAAACCCCACAAAACAATAAAAACAGAAAACCAAAATTAAACTGAAAGTATCATGGATCTTATTCTTTCACCCGGGTTTCTGAAGGAAATGAGGCTTATCATGGTCAAAGAGCACATGCATCTCTACCTATTTGTCTGTCTGTCTCACTTTACAGACTGATTAGCTAATTTCAATCAAATTTAGCTGGGGGTTGGAGGTGTCAAGGATATTAAATTACTACGAGCTTCAGAAAAGAAGCATCTGAGTAACAGAAATTATGAGCATGGCCACTGCAGACAGGCTGCAGCACGAGCCCATTCTCATTAGACTTGAAAGAGCCCACAGAGAAGGAATGTAGTTTTGAATATCTCAGCCCTAGGCTCCTGATCCTATGGCTGATCCTGAAGGCTTGTACCTTCCCTGACAAAGTATGGTCTGGCCACAAGACACAATGCCAGTGAAAATCAGGCTTCATTACACAGAACCAGTCATTGTTAAGCCATCAAGTCTAAAGCTACATTTGAAGCTGGAAAAGTAGTTCAAGGTATCATGCCTTGGAAACTACTCTCACCTATTTCTCTGCAGAACATATATTATTAATCATCTTAATTACAACAGTGCACATGGGCAAGTCAGGTATGGGATTCTACTGTGCAATTAGAGATTGAGAAAAACCAAAGAATAGCTGGTCCTGTCCCAATTAGAAAAGTCTCACATGAGGATAGGGAGATTTTGGAAAGCTAGTCATGGTGCCCCATCAAAGCTTTATCTCATCTCTGTGAAAGGTGGGAACAGTTACTTTCAACTCAGATCTTTCTCTTCATCACACAGGTCATTGTCCTGCTGGAAACATTCTGAATACTAATGGTGGATTTCCTTTTGTTTTTCTGCTTCAGAAGGGAATGGCCGGTATGTGATCCTGAAATAAAATTAATATAATTTTGAAGGATGATATAATAAAGAACATTCCTGTTGTTTTCACACAGAAAAGAGAAAGTTGGTAACACAAAAAATATTTTTGCTATTAATAACAAATTTATATGGACTAAGATCATAATAGACTTCAGCACAGTCTCACTCTGCTGCTGTGCTTAGAAAAACAGAGGTGGTTTCTCTACATAGCTCTTACAAATTTTCTCTTTGGGCTTCACCTCAGCAGTAGGGCTCTCATGGTGTTCAATACGGAAACTCAAAGGAGTAACATCTCCAGATTCAGAATCCACAGGCCAGAACAAGCTCAGATTGTTGTGAATATTTACCAATCCTTACTCCTCTTCTAAAGCTGGGCACATCTGATCCCACATGGTTTCAGTTCCAGTTAGTGCAATGTTTGCTTCAGTAAGAAGAAAAATCCTAATCTTTCTTCATGGGAGTAAATTGAGATTGAGAGCTGACAAAGGACAAAGGCTTCAGGGAAGGAGGCACCAGGAATACAGCTGGATACCAGTCTTCAAGACCAAATGAGCACGAAGTATGTTCTACCATTTGGATTACAAGAGAGGTTTAATTGAAATGTACAAACCAAAAGGAAAAATTAATGTCAAATTGAAAGTCCATTTTTATTATCTGACATGGAAAAAATGTAACTTTATATTACAATTTTGTTAAATGAAATTAGATTAAGCTAAAATAAAACACGCCCTTTAAAATGTAAAGATGAAATATTAGGACTTATTATGGGTGGAAAGAGATTTTGATTTCTCTAATAAATACTGAGGAAAATATTTGGTGGAAAGTACAGGGCCTAATTTGCATTAATACAGATGAGAACTATTAAGTTTAGCTGATTAGCATATTCATACGTACTGTAGGCACCACATTTTCAAAATAGTCTCTGATTACTAACCTTAAGTACTACATTTAAAAGAAGAACTTTTGAACCTCAGAATTCAACAGTCATTATACTTGGAATGTGATGCAAGAGCAAGGATTTTACAATGAAAATAAAATTGAACACTTAAATTTAAAATTGTTAAGAAGAAACATAAATGAGACAATTCTGATTGTTCTGGAAATATTTCACTTTATATGGAATAACAAAATGAAAGAGAACATTTCCAGAACAGAAAATCATAAATATAATACAGATGTGATATCAACATGGCACCTGGACTTTAAGAGATTTTTACCTTGATAATTTTTTAAGATTATGGGAAAGTTATTATCCTTATTTCCAAATGACAGACAGAGTAAATGGACATACACTACTTATCTAGCAAACTACTGTTGTACATATTTTCAACTATCTGAACTAGGATAATCTTAATGGTTCTATTGACTTCACTAAAACTAATTATAATTAAGGGTCTGAGACATCCTAAATACTTTGATTATCATTGTATAAATACTGGCAATTTCAATCCTTCAGATGCCATTCTAATCTTCTGTTTTTTAAGTGTAATATAAAAACAAGTATCTTTACACTCTTTGGATATTTTGGTTTAGGTTGCTTTAATTTATTTCATTGTTTCATATTCTGTTCTTCCAGAAGTAGGAAGGTTTAAAGAGCTCTTGCCCTGTCACGAAGAAATAGAGAGGGTAAGTAACTCCTGTGACCTATCCAGACCCTTAAGGAAAAGCACAGAGTGAAAAATGCTTTTTTTTTTTTTTTTTTTTCCCCTTCTCCAATCATATTTAATGACAGTGCTGAGCTGGGGTGGCAATTTCAAAAATGGACATGAAAATTCTTTGAAAATATGGGATACTGACACTCTAATCTCTGCTTTAAGTTTTCCATGGAAAGAACTGAATAACTACTGAACTTCCATCAGTGAAAATGTTTTATAAATTAGGAAGAGGCTTTGGGTTCCATGATGGATCTTATTAATTGAACATGCAAAATTTAAGAATAGCAAGTTCCCTTTAATAGCGAGTTTCTCACATTAACATATCAGTCAAAACCTGGAATTTCATATCTGATTGCCATTGTTTTAAGCTTGTAATTTTAATAGGAGCTTGGGAGATTTCCCCCTTTCTTTTTTTATTACTACTTTAGAAGGCAATCACTCCAGCATTCAATTCACCATCATCGCTGTTTTTTGTCTGTTTCTTGATTAACAAAGAGAAAGAGAAACAGTTTTCACAGGGCTACTATGGGTGCATTCAGCCACTAAGATAGGATTCACCATCAGAGATTTAACCCTCAGATTTGTATTTCCATCTCCCTCTTTAGAATAGCTATATTCAAATCTGGCAGTTTCTATCCAAAAGATTAGACCTCCAGCTGTCATAACATATTTAACTCTAATAGAATCTTAGGCAAAAATAACAACAGCAACAGCAACAAATTGTCCACAAGGTAGTTTTCATGGTTCCACTTCTCTGCCCAACATTTCTGGAAACTGGATAAACTGCTGATAGAGAGTGTGAATCACTGAAAAATACTTCAGAGAAGTCCTTTTGGTAAATCCTATCCCAGATAAGGGAATAAGAATTCACAGTAAGAGAATTTCAATGAAATCCATAACACCAAGATGAATCCAACACTACAGTTGATGGTAAAAAGCCCAGAGGGGAAAAAATAAAACAAAGCCAAAACAAAAACAATTGGTAAGTGCATATTAGACTGGATGTAGCTAAAAACCTTCAAAGATGCATATGATAAACAAATAGGACAAACTAAAGGGATTTGAGTGTATACTGATCCCATTTTCATAACATTTGTATGTCTTTATAACCATCCTCACACCCCACAGGTATTACCACCCTTGCTTTGAAGGCACAGAGTCACAAAGAAAAACATCTCTCATTCAGGCCTCAAGGCTTAAACAGTATCTTCCTTCCTTTCAGCAGAATTCAAGCTGGCATGAGCAACACAGATTTCTCTAATGTAGAAGGAAAGGTCCAAATCCTGGAAAGTAGAAGAAGCTAAGCATTTAGTAGGATAACATTTTTGCTATGGGACATGTAGTTGTGCAGCATCTTTGAGGATTTAACCTGTCACTTTCAAAACAGGCAGTGTAAAGCTTATTTTCTCCTGTCCTCATCCAGACTCTGCTTTGTTAAGAACTCTATATTCAGAGCAAAGGATAGTTTTGGATTTTATAGTCAAGAGGTGTAACTTGAATTCTTGAGTTAATTGAACCAGATGAATGGTTTTCCCCTGCACCTTACTGGACCTTACTGGGATCAAAACTAGTCGTTTTTCATTTCCATTAATGAGATACCACAGATATACACTGGCAGAATTCTGGCAAGAATGAAAGTGGAAAGGAGAGCAAATGGTCATACTATCCTTTTTAACTTAAACTCTGAAAGCTGTTAGGGAACTTTTTGTTCCCTGCCTTACTACTTTTTGACACTTTCTCTAAACAGTCTACCGTTCATCAGAGAAGGAAAAGTTCAGATGGAAAAACACAGATATATTAGAAAATCTCTTACAAAAGCATCTACACTTCCTGTTTTCTAGTTCTTTCTTTCATAGAATAAAAGAGATCTATGTGTGACCATATTTAACAAATCTGGACTTAGAATTCCTCATTACTTTTCTGCACTTCCCCAGCACAGCAGAAAGTTTTGCAGGAGAATCTAAAGGGGGCTAAAACTTCACATCAAAGTCAATAAAACCTGTTTTTGTTGGGGGTGATAAAGAAGTGAGAAAAGAAAAAGCCCTTGGGAAAGAAAACAGGTTGGGGAGTTTATGTTGTGTTTGTTTGTTTGTTTGTGGGCTTTTGTAAGGTTGTGTTTTTTTGTTTTTTTTTAAATTGGTTTGTTAGTGGTTTATTTTGTTTGGCTATTGTTGTAGTTGCTTGGTTTTGTTTTTGGTTTTTTTTTGTTTTTGTTTTTGTTTTTGTTTTTTTGTTTTTGTTTTTGTTTTTAACTTTTTAGGGCTTTTTAAAGGGAAAATGAATTATCATAGAGGACTTGTAGAATTATTTGAAGTATGACCCAAAGATATGCAGAAAGAACAGTTTGATTGTAAGAAATAAAGTTTCTTGGCAGTTTGAAGTAAATCGACACTAGAACAAGGATCTATATAGTTTTTGCTTTACATTTTGCACTAGCATAGACTTTGATCAGAAGTACTTTGAATTGCCTTTGAAAGTCATATTTGGAGAAATGTAATTTCCTGTGGTAGCAGAAGAGATGACAGTGGAAAAAAATCACATGATTCTTCAACAGGAAGCTCTCTAGTCTGAACTCCTTGAAATATCTCAGTGGTTAAACATAGTTAGGCAGATTATAAAGGATTTGTCTTCCAAAGTTCTGTCTCACATGAGGAAAGAGGCAAGGTGAAGTAACTTGTCATTTTCACCAAGATCTTGCTGCTGTTTTCTAGGGGCATGGCTTGTGAAGGATGAAAATGTATTTCAAGCATTTTTAAATATTTTACTTCCCTTTCTCTATTCAAATTAGAGAAAGTAAAGTACTCCTCTTGCCACCATTAGAGCCTCCATTCCCTATTCCTCCAAGATGAGTAAATGTTCCTCCAACCATGATTAGTACTGCCTTGTGGTTAGAAATGTAAGACTGGCACTTCAGTGGGAATTAGTCTTTAATTCAGAACTTAATCCAGTTGATAGCAATATTGCCCATTATTATCCCTTTAATGTGAACCACCTCTAGGTCATGAGAGACAGTTCTCCCTGTCTCATCCATTGTCAGATACTTAACCATAGAAAGTCAGGATGTATCTATTACCAGTGGCATGACCCAATTCTGCTAGAGCTTTTATTTTTCTATGGCCAGAAGCTTTCAAAGAAATCTCTAGCATTAATTTGTTTGTGGAACACCCTTAAGCAATGATAATGTTTGGAATTTAGGCTGAAATGAGTAACCCTCTTACTATAAAAAAACCCACTAGGGACAAGATTAAGAGTGGGACTGTAAAACCTCAATGTGTAGCTACAGGGCAGGTAAGTGCCCCTCTTGTGGACTAAGGCTTATTCCCTGTCACATTCCAGAGTGCAAGTATATATTAAATGAAGCCTACCAGAAAGTGGTGTAAATTGGTACTGTGTAGTCCTCTGTGTGTAGAAGTCAAATGACAGCTGGGGACTGAATAGTATGTCCCTAGGTCCATGAGACTCATGACTTTGAGAAATAACATGTAAAATATATCACACAATGTTCTCCAGGGAAACATTTAAGTTCCAAACTCTATTTTCTGCCCAGGGCTGCTTGGAAGCATTAAATAACATGCCTTCATTTTAGGGGCTTTGAAGAACTTCCAGTTTTTAATTTCTAAAACTCATCAAGACAGATGTACCAAACAGTTGTTTCATAACGGTATCCAACTCTCTTAGTCCTTTGGCATGAAAATTCTTTCCTTCCTTCATCTCAAGCTAGTATTAACTGCAGTATTTTCCATCCAGAAGCTATACTCTTTATGGTCAGTAAGCTTTCCAATAGAAGTGAGAGTTGGTTTTACTATACTCAGTATGAACTTATCTTTAAGTGAAACAGGTAAGACAAGCTTTGGCAAAAGAGAAGGAAAAACTATCTATTCACTGTGAGGCTGCCACTTAGTTTTGGATCTTGTCAGCAATTATGAGTGGAGGTGCGTCAGCATAACTGTGGAAATATTGATTCACTTTATATGTCTGTGGAACTTAAAAAAAGAAGACATATAGCACAAACCAGGCCAGATCTTCAGTTAGGAGAAACTGTCATAAATGTACAGAAGAAAACAGAATTACCCTTGTTTGCATTAGAGAAGGATCTGGTTTGTTATAAATGCAGAAAAAAATCTCAACAAAAATTTAAAATATTTGCATTATTTATATACATATATATGTATACCTAGATGCTGCTTAGGGAATTTATAAGGGCAAGCACTCAGGAACTGGTAAACATCAGAAATAACGTTGCTGATGATATTTGCCATTTTTTCCAGTAGTTTCTGTCAATTATGAAGGCATTTTTAATTACATGAAGACATGTTGTTCACTCCATGGGTGTCCTGCCTGATTCAACACCCAGGTTGAATGGGCCTCATTTTGTACATAATGATCCTATATGTGCTTTCCCACTGTTGATTGCCAACCATGGGATTCACCTCATCTCTTTGCAGAGATCCCACATGTATATGTTTATATCTCAGCTAGCTGCTCCAGGCTTCCCCTCCAAACAGGAGGAAGAAAGAGGTGTTTTGAGAGGTGACCCATTTTAAATGTGTGTTTTAGAGTGAAATGAATCACCCCCTAAGGAGAAGCACTTCTCTCCCTTGACTATAAAGAGACTTTGACTAGTTCAGGTAGAGCCCTCTGCACTGTGGGTGCATCCCACTGCCTGTGACCCCACTCTTATCTAGCACATAGTCTTTAAACACTACTTCAAAAAGAGAGATATTATCAGCCCTAAGGGTAGTCTAGTGGTCCCTGCAACAAGAGATGAATCATTTCTGTGGCATATCTGCACTGTAAGCAAGAGGGTGCCAGTCACCCAGCTCCCTGCACTAGAGCTTGCTGCCAGAGCTATCAAGCCAGTATATCCTCATCCCATCAATAGTCAATGGAAGGAGAGAGTCTTCTCCAGAGAACAATTCTGCACTAGCTCATGAGAGGCTACAGGGTTGTATTTGGTGCTTAAAAGTTGAACAGAATAACTTTCTCACCCAGGACTTTCTTTCCTCATGTAGAATTTTACATGGTGAGCCCCTCTCTCCTCTCATTAACTGCTCTGACCCAGCATGCACCATTACAAAGCAGATCCCAGGGCCTGAATCCAGGACCGAGAAAATGAGGAAGAAGCCATTACTGACCATTACACACCTGAAAAGTTCAAATCTTCACTGGCAGCATACACAAGGCATAATCCTGATCTCCAAAAAAGGTCAGCATTTTGACCTTTAGCTCCATATGTAACTTTTAAAACAGTTAAGAATGAGATTTTATTTGAGTTTCACAGTTCTGTGTAAACACCAGAACAAAATGAAGCAGAGATTAAGGCCTTGAACCACAGATAATTTCTGATCTTTGCCTTCTCATGATAGCCATGTAGATATTTTAAGTTGAAAAAACTCTCAAACCAACAGGAATAATGCCAACTTCCTTCTATGTCAGGTATGGCACGAGCATAAATAGACAGCTGAGGGTGAGAAAATACATATGAAGTATGGACCCACAATGAATCCAGCACAAATTCAGACACAAATAGAAATGGCAGTAAATTCATATCCTCCACGTCCTTGAAGTTTTTATATACATATATCTATATATTTTGGGGGCAGGAGGTAGGCTATCTTCTGTTTCTTTTCCCACTGCCGTAGACTTTTACTGCTCAGATCCCTTATCATTTATTTTCTTTATTTGTGTTAGAGCTCTAGTGGTCTTCATCTGCCTCATTCCTGGTCCCTATCCATGCTGAAGGATACTGTACCCTTTCAGTTCCAACTCTCCATCCACTTGATATTCAAAAAGTGGCTCAGTTTTATTTCACCCATTCTGTTGGATAAAATGTATCACCCGTTTCTGGGTCTGGTTCACCCTAAATTCAACCAGAGACTTTGTACTCTTCCACAGTGCTTTAAAATCAACAGACCATTTTCCCCTTGGAGAATATATCCAGAACTAAGTAGTTTCAATGACACGGCAGTTTCAATAACAAAAGCTAGAATGCATCCCAGGTCCAGCCTGAATTATGCTCATCAGAAAAAGAAAATTATCAAGGTACTTAGGAGCAGAAACATAGTGCCACATAACCTGTAGAAACTGATATTTTCAAATATATTTGATTTTGCCATTTTGGGGAAGACTTTGCTGTCCAGAAGAAGATATATCTTCTAGTGAGGGGAATGTCCTGTGATTACCACATTGTGGTCATAGTTTTACCAAAGCATGGAGACATTTAATTTTTTCCAAAACATCAAATTCTCATTCAGGGGGAGACAAACAAACAAACAAACAAACAAACAAACAAACAAACATCCCAACCCCAAAAACCAAACCAAACCAAAAAGAAACCAAACACAACATGATGGTTTTGTTTCCTGTTGTATCCATGGAATAATGAGCCTTGTTACCTGAGTTCAAAAACTGGAAGGAAAAAAAAATCTGATCTTACCCACACCTGGAGCTAGACCCAGTGCTAGGAACAAATTCAGTTACAGAGGCTATTGTTAGGTTTTATGATAAAACTCATTTTCAGACCATCACACAGTAGCAGCTAGAGAACACAGCAGATGGGCGAGCTCAAACAGTGCACTGCCAGGTTATTTCACACCTATCCCAGAGTCCATAAACCCATTAAATACCCTACCCACTGGCCCAGAGGACCACAAGGGTACAATGCCAGACAGGTAAGTAAATCAAGGACTTCCCATAAATGAATTTTCTGTCTTCCCTGACCCAAAATGTCCAATAAAGCCTTTGCTCCACTATACAGGTGTGACACCAATCACCACAAGGCATCAGGAGCAGCTCTTGGGATCACCTTACAGACAAAGAGGCCAAAAGTGTGGAATGTGATAAAAAGTATAGAGAAAAAGTGATTTGGGATTGCACCAGACCTGTTATGAGATACCAAGGAATTAGGTGATTTAGGGAGGAAAAAAGATCAGGAAAACAGAGAACTTAAGGGCTAAAAAATGATCAGTCACATAGAAATATTTTGCTGATGAACACACTTTTCTGAGTGTTCCTCCTGCACGAAGCAAGATCTGTCCTGTCTTCTTGGAATCGTAGAATCACAGAATTGCTTAGGTTGGAAAAGACATTTAAGTTCATTGAGTCAAACCTTTAACCTAGCACTATCAAGTCCACAAAACTCATTCCCAGATAACTTAGGGCAGAATGCACCTCTAGAAAGACACTTGTCTAAAGTTTGAAGGTAGAAGGAGCAATCAACATAAATTAGAAAAGAGCGGTAAGACAACCATACAAATATAAGCAGATGATCTACACCAGTTCTTCACCAATATTACCTGGAAATCAAACTGCACATAAAAATCCAAGAATCAATAATTCATATTTTGTACACAATCTTGTATAAGCCACAACCAAGTTGTGACTTTGCGTGATAGCTGGGAGGGCACACTGATAACCCCTGGGGACATACAGGCTGCCTCTTGCAAGACCTTTGTATATGCAATGTGGATCCTTATCTCTGAAAAAAAGACACTTGTTATAAATAGGGCCAGGAGACAAACCTCCCTTTAAATGCCTTTATTATGACAGCATTGGGTGGGGAACACAAGGGTTGGAGCACACCGACACTGCTCCCTGGAGCGAGGAGGAGGAGGAGCTTTGTTGCACAGCAGAGCTGGGGCTTTCATCCTCATGAGGGGTCAAAGGAAGGCACTTGCCCACTCTCAGTCTAAGGAGTGTCATGCAGATCAAGTCCTGCTTAAGTTGTGGTGACTGGATGAAGAAGCCTCTGTTGGTATTCTTGAGTTCCTCCCTGCTCTGCTGTCTAGGAGGTATCACTTTTAATTTCTGGTGTTAGGTGAGCTCACTGTTCTAGGGGTCTTTTTATCACCGAGTGCCTCTTAATTTGTGTACAGCTCTGTGCACATGGTCTCTTGGGAACAGTGGCAGTGACACTTGACGGGAAGGGAATACAGAGGAAATGGTGGAAGGGGTACAGGTACGAGGTAAGGAATAAACAACCAGGGGGATTAACAATCAAGAGGAACTTTGATAACAGGGTAACATTAACAACAAACATCAATAATTAACTTTATGGACATTAAACAAGGAGAAACAGTGCTTAATGTTGGTAAAACCTTTTTGGGTGGATTTTATTCTCCACACCACTGATGCCTGCATTTACTCTTGTTAAATTCCTTTCTCTCTCCTGAGTGAGGTCTGCTATGCTGTGTGTCCATGTGTTGGAAAAGGTATAGAGTAGTTTGTTTCATGTTTCGTTCTCACACAGTTCAGATATGATCAATGAAGCTCTTTTTACGGACATTATTATTGAGTCAGCTAGGGAGGTCTTGGGATATTGTATTAAAATGGTACAAGCCACTACAAAGAAGTTGGATGTATCTAGAAATTAAAAAAAATATAAATCTGTCACTATTCATGAATAGGAAAGTGAAAGAACAAAGACTGTTATCCATGCTAAAGGTCTGTTTGTTTAAAGATAAAGTGATGATTTTTTTTTTTTTTGTGTTTTCTGGAAGTATCAGACTCTTCAACTGATTTGAGTCAAGAGCGAGATGGGAGAGATGATTAAATTATTAATAATAGCTAAATATACTTAGGAAGCTTTGGAAAAAATCCCAATTTTTCATTATTTATCAAATCAGACAAATTGTTTTGTTTAACCTGTTTGTTTCCTCATGGACTGCTTTTGCATTGTGATAATTGCTAGGATTTCCCACTGTGCAGCAGGTACTCTGTAGCCTTCATTATATCAAGTGACCCTTGTTTTGCTCCAGCTCTTGAAGACACCTCCATCTCAGGTTGGATGGTACCTGCTTCAACCCTTGGTGTTGGAATCTGTTACAATTATCATGGCCAACTCCATTTGTGAAATGTCTCTTTGGAGTGCTTGAAGAGCACACCACACCACAGTTTGGCATTCCTTAGGTCACCTGAATCCTGATGTTTCCTGTTTGCAAGTACTTTTTTAGGGACAGATGAAAAGTGAAAACTCTCCTGTGGTAAGCGGACAAAGATGAATCATAAGCAGAAAATATTGAGTCACACTCAGCATGGTAAACTAAGAGGAAAAAAAGAAAAAAACCTCCATTCCTGTCATGTCAGGGCTGCAGCTTTAACCAGGACTGAATGATGGTCCCTGAGGTCATGTTGTTCTGCTCCATCTCAGATACTAACTGGGAATCAAGGAAATGAAGGCTTTCCAGGCAAGAGATGTCAAGTACAGGGGAAGAAGAGGACATGGAAAATGGTTCAAATTCTTCTCAACTCCTGGCAGGAAATATGGATTTAACCGACCCAGGAAATTTGTAATAGGAAATTCAAGGCCACAAGAATGAGTGGTTAATAAGGGCAAGACAGAAAAAGGCAAAGACACTTCAGTAAGTCATAGGCTCTACCTTATCACTGACCTGAATTTATATAACAATAACTGCAGATTATGTTTATATATGTTCTCATCATTCATAAGGACAGGATATTTACTTAGTCTTTAAAAAACAAGAAAATCACCTTTCTTTTCTTTCTACCAGTTGTGCAGCAGAAGGCAAAGACTAACTCAAAGAAATGTATCAAACATTTGAGGAATCTTGAGAAGACGTTCAAGTTCTCCATGAATTTCAATTTTCTCTACTAACTTTTCATTGTCACCACCAGCAAAAAGGAGGAGATTAGATGAGCAATTTTCCCTTTACAGTGCATTTTACAGACATTCATCATTAAGAATGGCTTTCAGAAATGAATGGTTATCTCAAGAGACTTTGTTCACCTCTTTTTTTGCTGGTTAAAACCTTAATCCATTTGTTATGCTGTCTGTGGCACAAATAAAAAAACAGAGTAAACAGGAAAACTTCTAATGAAACATTTAACAATTTGAAATAGTTAACCTTAAAAAAAAATCAACATTTATTATGGATATCTGAGTACTTTCATTTAACACACAGCCTTGTTTTCCCATCTGCTTTACCACAAGTTGGAAATTTAATTTTTTTCCTCCTCCTTTAAAACAATTTTTGAGACATTCATGAAATCACTGTAATTTCATCCCTTTGGTTAATTCTATATTCAATGGTGTGTTTGATCATTTAAGGGCCTACAGTCCAAAAAACTCATTATTGCTAGTAGTGGTTGGATGCTACATCCTGATACGGACAGAGGCATTTTGATCTCTTAGACAAAATGAGTTCAGTGTTTCCAGGCATTACTCAAGATCTTGTATGTACCATGGGAAAGAGAGAAAAAGTGACCAACCAGTTCGCTGAGTCCATCTGTCCACCACTGCTGACAAACACACACATGACTACCACACCCCTGTACAATCATCAGATTTCCTTTTAAATCTCTTGGGCTTCTTGACCTTCCTGTTCTGGTTGAATAATGTTTGGAAAAATAGATATATACATAAATGGACAGAAAGAGAGTTGAAAATACTCTGGGCTGATTTCCTTTGCTGATGATCTATTGAATATACCTGATGCATTCTATGTGTTCATTGACTTTTCTATTTGTTTCATACTTGTACTCATTTTTACTGATCACCATCCTGCCTTCTGTAATGTCAAGATATAATGAAAAATATTCCACCAACAAAGGTGTCCTTTGATATTTCTTATAGCTTATATATATTTTCCCCTTGTTGCCCTTCCCACCCCCCCAGATCTGTGCCTGTTGCTTTTTGATGAAGTTTCAAATGCAGAGCACACAGTCACAGCTCAAGATTTTGTAGCAACTGGGGTATTTTGTCCTTCTTTTCATTGTTTCATTTTTTTCTGTGGCTTTTTTTTTTCCTTTGCTATTTTATTCAGAAATGCCATCATCGTGTGGAATATTTATTAAGGTTGTTATCTAAGAGGAAAATAATAACTGGTCAGATAACTGCACAAATGGAAAATATAAATCTGGATGTTGGTCAGTTATTTTGTTACTCAGATGATTGTCAGGTGGCACAATATTGACCAGAACAATTTATCTGCTTAAGAAAGGTGGGAAGTTTTCTGTTTAAAAGCTATCAGCAACTTTGCAGTGCATTTGTGTCAAAACAGCTTATATGAAACAGAAGCTCCTTATATGATTAAAAGGCTTTTTAGAAACTGTTTTCTACATGCACTGGTTTGTTTGTTTTGTTGGTTTGCTAGTTTTTTTCTTATTCATCTTTGCTTTTTTTTTTTTCTCCTTCTGTATTTTTATTGTTTGAACATGGAGGACAAAGGGGCCCTGGAGGGCAGACTTAAAAGTGGTGTTTTGTCACCTTCACACACGCTGCTCTGTAGTGGAGGAAAAGACTTAGAGCAGCTCTCCAGGGAGGAGGAGAAGAAGAGTTTATAAATGTATTTTGCTTTCTTCTTATCCAGGGGAAAAAAAAAATAAATCCAGCATCTGCAAATTAACATGCATGATACATAAAACAGAGCTACCTTGCTGGGAAATTTCCTCTTTAAAAGGCACACTAACATGAAAAGAAACTGCAAATATCCGTCCTTCTAGAGGAGATGGGATTCCTAAACAAAACAAAAACTACCTTTTCTGGACTTGACACCCTCAGTAAGAATCCCAGTAGCTGTGAAAAATGGCAGTAATCTGGAAGGTCTGATACCCTGAGCACACATGGAAGTGAATCAGGGCTGCAGGTTCCTGCGGATTTATCTGTGGACAAACCTGCTATTCAGTCAGGATAAGACATTTGTCCTAGGAGGCATGTTTAGTGTGTGCTGTACATGAATTATTGGGTGAAATTCCCACAGCTGTACTCTGCAAATTGATTGTGAACTCGCCATGATTTCATTTCATTACTCATGATAATTTTTTCTCTTTAAATGCCTACTTTCTGGAGGTATGTGTTTTGGAAAATGTCTGGTTATATGCCTGTCTTTTCCTAAGTAATTTGTAGTGGTGGCTACAGAATTAAGTTTATGAACATGGCATGAGAAGATTCCTCAAGAAAAATAAGACTAAATCAACTAGACAAAACCAGGAAAGTATTAGTACGTTCTCACAATTTTCAATATGTTTCATGATTTGTTAGGGGGAAGGGCTAAATTTAAGTATTCATATTTCTGAATCTGGGAGCATGATAATATCTGTTGGCCTCAAAGTTTGTCCGTATTAAATATATATTTACATATAAACTTCTAAAAATAATGTCAATATCAAATAACACCTGGGTGAAAAAATTTGTCTTGCTTGCATTCTGCCTGTTCAATGAATAGAGGCAGAATAACAGACTCTGTGGTGTCAATCTAGAAACTTTTTTTAAGCTAGCACTAATTAATTTTGAACACAGAGGAAAAATGATTGAAGAAAAAAAAAATCTAGGGAGAGCCTGCCTAAATGTGATTAACTTTCTTTTGTAATTAAATTGCTAAGGACTGACCTTAAGTGCATTTATGTAGGCATATACTTAATTAATACATGATAAATAAATACACTCGTTCAGAATCTGACTTCTTGGTAGAGGATTAGCAGATCTCAGTAGACAAAGTGGTTGAAACAATGAGGGAAAGGGGAGACTGCTGCTTGGCTCTATCTGCTCTTTACATTTGAACAGAATAATCATAGGCCATACTTCCCTATTCGTTGTTAAATTATTGTCATCATAGTATCTCTCTGCTAGTCAAGGAGAGTGAACTCTTATTACAGCATCTGGGTACACATCACGGTGGGTTTGTATCTCTTCTCAGAGAAGCTGTGACAGAAGAGATCACTAGTTATGTTCTCTCCCTTCCCTGTGGCTGATAGCATGTAAAGAAATGTATCCTTTACACTGGGAGAGAAGATGTTTCCACCATGGTGATTACACACCAGGGCTACAAGATGCTGTTGTCACTCACCATCTGTCCTGTGTGCTCAGAAGAATCCAGGCTTGGTAGCCTCCAATGTAGTTTTGAAGAAAAAGATGGACGTGCTGCAACGACAAAATGATAATACGTATCGTCATTAAGAGCAGAGCAATTTGCTTTAAATAGAGGGAAAAAAGGAGTTGATTGCCCCACAGAATTTTTAAATTATTTTTGTTGTTGTTATTATTATTTTTATTATTATGCAGAGAAGAAAAGGAACTTTTTTGATTTTGAAGTTACATTCAGTCTTTTCTTGAACATTCAGGGATGGCAGCTGCACCACCTCCCTTGGCAACCTTCTGTAAAGACTGACCACAATTTCAGTGCAGAAATCCTTCCTGATGTCCCACCTGAACCTCCCCTGACAGCTGGAGGCTATGTCCTCTTACCCTGTTGAACAAACACAATTTTTTGAAACAGAAAAATTTTGAATTGTGTCATTTTCTAGGAAATGACTCAGTGCCTTTTTTGACTGAGAATACAGTTCTAAAGTGATGAGGAAATTAATATTCTTTAAGTCAGTGTAGTACTTTTATGGGTACGATTCTAGTATGATCTTGATAGTTCAAAAGGTGCTTGCTCAGTTTTTGTTGCTTTAACATCAGATTGATGAAATGTTTGAAGGAGTGTATCTCCTTTTAGCTTCACAGGACTAAATTGGAAGTTGTCTTCACATTTTGAATGAAGCTTTGAAGAAGGTAAAAGGCATCGTGAGTTCATTCCAGCCTGCAATTATACTACTGATAAGATGTTAATGAAGAAAAACACTGAATAGAGTCTGCCAAGTAATAATCAAGTTATAGTCAAGTCTTGTAATTAAAATTGTCAACAAATTGACAAAGACTCTTAGTGACTTGTACTAAAACCACTATAAAACTTGAGCTGGGAGCATCTGTGCATACCTTGAGGTCACTAGTTGAAGCATTGCTTGTTTTCAGGAGGACCTTTTCCTTAGGAAATCTTTCATACACAGAGTCAAACAGAAAGTCCTGTTAGCCTAAAGCATCAAGTCTACCTCAGGCCAATCACATCTGTTTTGTGAAAGTATATAAAAAAAGCACTGACTGATGCTTTGCTTCTTTTCCTCTCCTGGCAATGCAGTTCTAGGACTTAATGATCAAAACTCTGTGCATGTGCCCAAACTCCTAAAACTTCTGGATTCCTATAGACCAACAAAGTAACTGAACTTTCTGTGGGCTGAAATAGCTGCATTCATGT
Organism: Cettia cetti; assembly: GCA_013401135.1. Taxonomy (NCBI): domain Eukaryota; kingdom Metazoa; phylum Chordata; class Aves; order Passeriformes; family Sylviidae; genus Cettia; species Cettia cetti. The sequence continues at coordinate 1,130 of VZUI01084964.1, read as the reverse complement.
TTGTTTATAGATCTATACCTCTGTATTTCAGAGGGAAAAAGACTGTTATGTACACGGCTCACTTTAACAAATGCAAGTCCTGATGTGTAACATCAATGTTATGTGCATACAAGATAAAAATCACGTTCATGTTGAAGGGATCTCAAAACCTTTTAGATCTTCTGTAAAAAATGCAATTCAAGTAAAAAAAAAAACAAACAAACAAAAAAAAACACAGAAAAACAAGAAAACCAAACCTATAGGGATTGATTGGCAGCAAGGGAACAACCCAGTGAAAAAAGAATATTTCAGAAGGAATTGGACTGGATTTGTTTGGTTTGAATGGCAAGGTTACAGACGACTGCAGATTTTCTTGTCTGGCTGCAGTTTGTGTGAACAAGTTCATCTCTTAGCATAATGCTATTTTTTTTTTTTCCTTCTATCATTACATCAAAAGTTCATGGAAAATCATTAACAGCTCTTTCACAACCTTCAAAAGGTATCACCACTTTTATTCTGCTGTAGAGGAAAACACACTATAATTCTCAGCCTTTCATCTTCAAGTATTTGCCACTTAAAAACAAGTTTGAAAGCAACTTAAATGTGCAACACATCATACAGTTATAAGCCAGGAGTAGAAATCCAACAGCCTGGGCTTGTAGGAAGGCTGGAAATATCTCACATCTATTTTTATACATAGATCCTTTAGCATATGGTACATAACCTCTGAGTCAAAAAGATTCTAGCAGGAGGTGTGAAACAACTCCTTGCTACTGAATAGGGCAATGTGATGTGATTAAAAGTTGGTTGTAATATTGTATGTCTACCCTAGGTTAAAATGTAAGATGTGCCCAAAGTATGTATTCTGTCACCATCTTCATGAGCTGTTTTAACCAGGTGGGGCAGTGTTTCCCTTATCTTCTGCTAATGGCTCATCAGTGCCTTGCCACATGACTCACAGATAACTCCCCCGGGAGCTGTCTCTGTTTAATGGGCCATCAAGGACCCATCACATGACTCATAGAATGATATCAGCCCATTGTGAGATGCTCCTCCCAGGGGGAGGAGCCAAGCATTCCCACATGGATATAATCCAGGGTTTGGGACAGCACAGGAGGCCTTTTCCCCACTGGATTCCCAGAGGACAAGAG